>JAOBRC010437567.1:0-12062 GCA_027575255.1 Scolionema suvaense
GTTAGATTCCCAAGAGGCTCAAGGTTTTGGATCTTCTCTATGGCATTATCAGATACCTTTAAAGAACGCAACTGCTTCAATTCAGACAGATTTTCCAAATACTGAAAAGGAAGGTACAAGATTCTTTACCACCTCCAAAAGTGCATGCAAGAATGTATGCAGGGCCATATCCAGGCCTTTTATACGACCGGTATACCGGTCTTTGCACCCAAACTCAATCAGCCCACTACGCCCAAACTCTGGTGTGATTTTTCTCAAAACTAAAGCGGCCGTGACACTAGTGCAATATATTGCACTAAACTAATAGCAAGGCCATATTTCAGAGTGTCGTACCGTATTGCAATAGTCTAAGCTGGCTGAGAACAAAGGTGAATGGGCAAGTAGTTCAGTCGCCCAGCACGTTTGCATCCGCAAACATGAGAGCTTTTAACTCGCCCGCTACGCTGGCTCAATTTGCCTCTGATGAAACAAGAAAACCGGTCTCCCCCAAATAAGAGCTGTATACGGCCCTGGTATATATGTGATGAAATATGCAGCAAAAGCCAAAATACTAAAACCATGGAAAGTTGGACTCAAGGTATAGTCCACTAAATCTAATTCGCATCACATCGGACCATTTTAGTTGAAGTCATGATAAAGCAGGAACAAGCATACCTCTATGCCAGCTTCACTTGTGTTTACAGGAAGAACTTTTTCCCTACAAAATCATTGACATTCAAGAATTCTTGATCGGTAAAGCTTTCTGCTAATTTGATTAAGCTTATGCACCGATTTTTTGCGAAAGGTTTTTCACAGAATATAAATTTCTGAACTTGATACATTACATGTCCAAATTTGTGTATTCTGATCCTGTGGAATTTTCCAGGATGATATACACCGGGAACACCAAGAACAATGCCCACATTATATTCAAGACAGTTCGTACAACTCAGCTCTACTGACATTGACCCATATTGAATTGGAGCTTGTCTGATTGTGGGTAAATGCTAATATATCTGCAATCAAGCCTGTAATAATTAATGCCAGAGTCGTTCATATAATATTCAGAATTTTAATGTGTTTATTAGAGACAGGAATTTAACTGATGGGTACCTCATTGAAAATTTCTTTGGGAGTGGGATATTGCAACCTTCAACAACATATTTCATCACGAAATAGGGAATAGTTATTAGAATTCTTCCACACGCTCAAAACAAATTTTTATTTCATTTTTCTTGTACCTAATACCTGTCCAAAACCCCCACGCTAATGTTCCATTGTCAGCCAACATTCTAATACTAGCAATTTCGTCAAATAAACAATGGTGATGTATGATACATGAAACTATTGGATAACAAAGTAAGATGTATGACACAAAAACTTAATGTATTATACATCTGGTATGGGGCTAGGCATCACATAGAAAGTATGTTTGATCACAGAAGGCCAGAGACAAAATAGTAACACAATACAAGTCAAAAAGAAACATCCAGCCCTTAGTTATAATGGACATAAATCAAAACATCCTTGGTCATCATTCAGAAAAGTTTACGAGAGTTTCAAGCATTTCAGCATTCACGTGTACCCAACATACATGATCAACCTCAAATCTGCAAACATTGCATCACTATCTGTAGGGCTGCATATAGGACTCACCTGAATCTTCCTCTTCCAAATCCGCGAAAGAGACAAATCAAGGTCTTTGACAGAGCCAAGATCTTCAGTCTGAGTCACCTTTACAAGCAAGCCTCGAGTGACATACAAGGCATTTTCTTTAGGAGTTCCCATATCTGCAAAGAGGATTTATCACTGTGATAAGTGATCTGACGTCTAATATACGTGACTTATTAAATAAACGATTATGCATCTGTAGTAACTCAAGTAATCTACTAAAATCAGTACAATGTTACTTATTTTAGTAGATTGCTTGGGTTGATACAGATAGCGTTGTTTCAGAAATTGAAATTCACGCATCTTAACAAAGCTAAAGAAGTGGTTGCAGGCGTCAATAATCACAACAAACAGCAAGGTGAAGCAAAGACAGACTAATATTAACTGGACCTGGATGGTCAAATTTTTTCCGATTATTTCTCTGGTGGGTCCCAAAGTTCACAAAGGAGAAAAAAGAATATCTTTTGAACAGGGCAAGCTCTCCTCCAATTACTGGACACAACATGGGGCTACTATGAAGACCTAGCTTGCTCACAGACTGCTCGAGAAAGTTAGCTTCTCTCACAGTCTGCTCACTTCAGTACACTAATGTAATTTGCTACGCCAAAGCGAATTAAATACACTATTTAGCAGATGGCTTTGCCACCTGCTTGCATACTGCGCAGAATGCAATAAACAAATTTGAATCTTGGCGCGCTTTCCAGCTGTTGCTGTGCCTTTGTTTTGTTTTCATGAGATCTTGCATCAATTTTATCATGCTGCATAACATTAGTGCCCAATGTTAGCAGACCTAGCAAACGAGTGAAGTGCGCTAGGGCTGGGAGCAGGCTATGAAGACCTGAAATAAGTAAGAGTTACAGAATAAAGTATGCAATACAACTAACCTTCCTGTTTACGAGGGCTTTTAAAAGATTCACTAAGAGATCGCTTTCCAAGTCCAATAGGTGTGGGGATGCGACTTGGAGAAGGCACTCTACTGGACGACTGGCTTCTAGGTGTTTCCACCCATTCTGGAGAGGGTGGCCTATCCAGATTAAGCATAGCCATCTCAGCACTGGCCCCTGTTAGCCACAAGGACGACGGTTCTGATTCAGAATCCATTAAACACAAATCATAGCTAAATGCTTTTTTGCTACTAGAACATACACATACGCACCACAGAACAGTCTAGGTCAAATATTAAGAATTTGATTACACCATAGTGACCAAAACATGTTTGTACACTACTCTACTTAACATCTTAGCTTCCAAAAATAACAGTAATGAAAATAAAAACAATATCTAATGCATTGAGCATCTATAAGCATCTATAGCATCGAACAAGAATGACAAATCCACAGAGCGGTGCACAACTAATGAACGAAAATCGAAGAAGTATTCATGTATATGCGTGCCTGGCAGTAAACAACTGATAGCAAAACACACAAAAAAGTCCTTCAGTATAGTCTCCTTGGTATCAATGGCATTGTCACTAGACAAAATCTGCCCTACGTTGCCTATTACATGGGGCGAAAAGTACTTACAGCTTTAAGATCACTTCATTCAAAACAAGCACAGGCACGTAAATTTGAAAAAATAACGGAACCAAATATTTACTTCAACTTGTGTCATCACATTTGTCTCAGAAAGCCTTCAAATTTTTCTTTTAAAATAGATACGTCACACTATGCTCATGTCATATAACAAGGCTTTCTCTGACCTCACAGGCCATTGAACCTATCATTTGCTACACAAAATCCCACAATAACACAACAGGTAATGCACATTCCACGGATAAATACAGCTGTGATCGAATTCTAAGGACTTCTGTTGATTATTGATTGCCATCATTTTTCTTGAAAATGAATTTACCTACTCAGTGTTTTCAGAAGTAAGTGGAAGTCTGTCAAATCAGCTTCCTTTTTCTGAATTTTGTACTTTTTTGTGCCAGCTACTTTTCATTCACGCAGTTCAGTAAAAGAAGAATATAACCATCAGGGGGATTCAAGACACCTCCCTTCTGGCATCGGTATGATAGCTTAAAGATCATAAAAACCCATGCCTGCTGTCTCTTTCTCAGGCAATGAGAGAGCAGAGAAAATAACATACCAAACAAATTGCAAAACTCAGCATAAGCAGATTATCGGAATCAGATGTGATATCACTCTCAGGCCCTGAAATAGCTGCCGGTCATCGGTCAATGACCGACATGTTTCGCTCTTCGACCGGCAAGAACATCGCTCACATCCGTCACCTTGACCGGCACGAACTGGAAAAGAAAATCGCGTCCGTAATTGCACATTTCCTGCTTGATTTCTTATTGAAACTTAATGGTCACTTGGTATCTTTGAGTGCAATCACTTTGTACATGGGCAGCACTTGTAACTTGTAACTAAGTAGCTTCTGCTCTGTGCGATGAATCGTTTTTTTTACATAACGCTTCCGAGAAATCTATTTCAAGAGCAAAGTAATGTGTAATACGAGCGCCCAATTAGAGTACATGGAAAGAGCAGAGATGAATAAAAAACCTGAATAGCACGTTTTGGTAGTGATGTCTGACAAAATGGCTGTCAGGAGAAAGAGAACTGATGTTTTGATATTTTACAAAACGCATTTGATACAAACGGGAACTGATAGCTTCCATTTCAAGAAAATCTATGTCCTGTTATTGCTCCATACGATACTATCTACTACACACCTCAGACAATACTTGCACTTTGTGCATCTGTGGTTACCTGGGACCAGATGTAGTGCGCCGCATAGAGGGGCCTGCTGCCCTGATCTCTGTACAGCGAATAGGCAGCAGGCCCGCTATGCGAAGGTGGAGCAGCTGTTATCAGGTAAATCTGTGGCTGCCTTCTGGTCAGCGGTTGTTAAATCTAAATGGCACCATTTGCTGCAGAGATTACTGGGAGCATGGAATGATGGCTGTTAGCTCGACCTGTGCGAAAAGAATAGATCACGCTTCCTAGAAACAGATGTTCACAATAAAGTGACGGTATGAATGTGTGTTGTATGCATCCACTTCCTTGGTGCATCTAGTTTTTTAAAAATCCATAGCAAGGAGTGAGTCATTTCGCAACTTGGATAAAATTGACCGGCAGAATTTCTAATTGACCGGCAGAAAGTGCCGTTTTACCGGTCACTGTGACCGGTGGACCTTTATTTTTATTTCAGGGCCTGCGATAGTGCAACTGACTTATGCGCAGGGGGTTCGAACTCCACTGGCTACTTGTGGTGTTAAACTCCAAATCCCTGAAGGCTACGACAGTTATGGGGGTTCTCAGTAAACCCTAGCGCCATACGATAGTAAAACGATAGCTAGAAAGCGAATCTAAGCTACAGCTTTTTCGGTCATTACATTAGGCTATTTCTTGATCTTTGAGTTTGCCCCGATTGTTGATTGGCTGACGACATCAGGAAATAGCCTAATGTCTAATGGGGAGCTTCTGGCTCTAACCCAGCATTTCTAACACAGGATCAGGACAGGCGTCCCCTATTCGTGAATAGAACGCCCATCTTGTGTTGAGCAAAGAGTTGAGTGGACAACCCCGTGACCAGAATACCGCGATTCTATATGGTGTGTACATAAAGGATAGATCTACTTCGCGAAGCACTCGAAGTGCACTAAAAGGAAGACAGTGCCGAATGCAAAGAGTATACTAGCTAGGTGACTCAGAAAAAAAATGAGAGAAACCGGAAGACGTTAGCCACATGTTTTGCTTAATCATTATTCACAAACAGATCCTTAGCTTAGCCCTAACCTCTTCTCTCTGCCATCTACAATTCATTCCTCGGTGCAGATTAGGCGAGAAAAGGCGTCGTACTGTGGAAATATAGAAGTCCGATAAGAACGTGGAAGGAGCGCGAACGGAGACTGGCGAGCGACTGGGCGAACAGATCCTGTGTTCTGGTCTCATGAATAAGCTATCATTTAGCTATCTGTCGTTAGCTAGGTGGCTAGCTAGCTAACTCCTAATTTTGATGTTTAGCTACTATCTAGCTAGCTAGGTAGCTAGGTAGCTATGTTGGTTTCTAATTTTTTCTCTTTCTCCCTCTTTTTTTTGTTTCGTTTTGATGTTTTTCTTTTCTTGATAAAAAAAACAACTCATTTCTGATTTGATTTGATATGGCAACTTCCTATCAGGGACCCACTCCTTGAGATTTCAGTTAATTTATTTTAGTGGTTTTATTAGCTATACTTTTTGTATGTATATATTGATACTGCTTTATCACCTATTGCTAAGGAAGTTTGACTTGACTACAGTATTATTAATCTCTTGTGTTCAGAGTTTTTGCCCTTGACCCAATTATTAAAAACATGCATCAAAACAAGTTGTAATGAGATTCTTACAAGTGTAACTGACATTCTGGTTGTAGTTGAAGAAATGAAGTGACACTAACCTTGATATGAATGTGCATTGGATAACCAGTGGGCGTATATGTATATGTAAGTGCATCAGTGCATGATGTGATTAGTGATCATTGACATAAACCACCTGCAACATCCGTGGATAGAATATAAGATAAAATCCATCAGTAGTGAACTTAAGAATGAAAGTTGAATGATGTTTATGACAATGTCATTAAAATGTGTTATGAAAAAACTGGTGTCTTTTATAACACATCTGTTGAACATAAAATTTTATCCGTAAAACTAGTTAGCGAGCCGTACTATTAATGGACGTTGATGTGCAATATCTGGCTATTTGGAATAGCCAACTGCTTAGCACTTGGTTTTATATCAATATGACTTGTATGATTATAAATCCCTGCCATTTAAATGAAGTTTTACTTATTATTAGCTGTTGTGTGCTTCTTGTATTTTTATCGATTCATTTTGAAGATCGTTCAAAACTTATTGCATTCCATCATTTTTGTGCTGCTCTCGACATTTTAATGTTCGTTTAGTGTCAAGAAAAAAGTGTGGTTCCTTGTGTTCCTTATGTTCTTGTGTCCTTGTGTTCTTGTGTCCTTGTGTTCCTTGTGTTCCTTATGTCCTTATGTTCCTTGTGTTCCTTATGTCCTTGTGTTCCTTATGTTCCTTGTGTTTCGGAAATGTGCGATAATTTTATCAAATGAAAAAAGGAACTGGTTGTATTGCTGTAACTGGTTTGAACACAAATTGTTTGGGGAGCCGGTTGAGGAGGGGTCTGGAAAGAAGGAAGCTTTGTTGTTTTTCGTTGAAAAACATATAGAGCAATCTAACGAGACCAGTTAGGTAAGCTGCTCTCGACATTTTAATGTTCGTTTAGTGTCAAGAAAAAAGTGTGGTTCCTTGTGTTCCTTATGTTCTTGTGTCCTTGTGTTCTTGTGTCCTTGTGTTCCTTGTGTTCCTTATGTCCTTATGTTCCTTGTGTTCCTTATGTCCTTGTGTTCCTTATGTTCCTTGTGTTTCGGAAATGTGCGATAATTTTATCAAATGAAAAAAGGAACTGGTTGTATTGCTGTAACTGGTTTGAACACAAATTGTTTGGGGAGCCGGTTGAGGAGGGGTCTGGAAAGAAGGAAGCTTTGTTGTTTTTCGTTGAAAAACATATAGAGCAATCTAACGAGACCAGTTAGGTAAGCTGAGTCTATCCGACTAAAAGATCTTGTAAAGAACAAGTGAGAAAAACTGAAAGATTTGATAAAAGAAGAACAACCCCTGATCCTAAAATAAGTTGTACTAGGCTGTTAAACATGACCATGAAAATCCTGAATACCAACTCTAAACTTTGTTCTCTTGTCGCTGTGATGAGACATGACTATTTACAAATATATCATAAGAAGCCTCACAAGAAGCCCACCGTTTTCGGTGCACTTAGCTGTATGATGAGCAGCTGAGATTGGTGGAATGCAGTTCACAATCAGCTAATCCATATCAAGTACAAAAGATTCATTGAAGTTCTCATGTGCTTTTATGATGGCAGTTTGAATTGTGGCGGGAAACAGCGAGAAGAAGCAAGTATTGACTGCCGAAAGTCTGGCTGGCAGGCTGGCTGGCTGAGAGTGAAGTGATAACCTTCCAGATATTGTACGGATGAGTGTTGTAGGAAATAGAACTCACTATTGATTATAGAATCTCTGTTTAAGTCAAGCAAGTAAGTTGGAGTTTTCCTGTAAAGTAACAGTAGCTCAAAATTTTTCTCTAGCCGATCACATTAGTGCTACCCTACTTCAAGGAGATTTCCAGGCCTTATTGCCACACTCGTTTTGAATCACACTTTTCCCTGTACTTCAAAATACTCCGCATCCCGAACTGTGCATTCGAAAAACTAAGTGTTGCGTATTTAATGAGCCACATCTTGTTTAATATGTATGGAAGAGAAGAGGATTAGCGTAAGCGTGCTTATCATTTTCTGAGAATGCATCAGGTATGCAAGACTTCAGTACCGATGATGAAGTCTTGTACTCAACAAATGAGAACTTTCCTTTCCATTTGCAGCATCTCTACAGATTCGAAAACTATGAAATTTGGTATGGGAGCTGACAATGCATATAAGTATTCAGCTATGTATAATAAAATATTGGAACACAGTTCCATTAAAAGAAGGATCCTTACTATGAAGTGCATTCATTGTTCCATATTCTGCCAATGTTGATGCTGTTAACTTAAGGACATTGGTATTTGCGGAAAAATTTTGAAGTTGCTATTTGTACGGTTCTTATCTTAGGGCTTCGATTGCTACTTAGTTTTTTGGTAATTATTTCCTAAATCTTCTTCTTGAGGCCCGATTTTGCCACAGAGGTCGCTTATTCTTGGAATGTAGGCATATTGCACTTGGTCATTGTAGAGCGTAGGTCTTCATAACAGCAGCCAGGTATGGCACTTCTTGTTCTTCTATTACCTTTTAACTAGACATGCATTGTCAGAGCTTTGTATATTATGGTACAGCATGAGCTATTTGTAGGCAACAGGGTCTTCTGGTTTCCACGTTCGTTGGACATCTCGATAGTCCGACAAGTGTATCATTGGTCCAACAACTCAATAGTTTGACAAGTGTATCGTTGGTCCGACCAGTGTATTGTTAGTCCGACAAGTGTATCGTTAGTCTGACAAATATGTTGTTGCTCCAACAAGTGTATCGTTAGTTCAAAAAGTGTATCATTAGTTCAAAAAGTGTAGCATTAGTCCGACAAGTGTATCGTTAGTCCGACAAGTATATTGTTGGTCCAACAAGTGTATTGTTGATTTTAGTAACGACGTCTTGTGAGTGTGTACAGTAAAGTGAATAATAAAACTTCTTTTCACGGAGATACACTCCACACCAAATATATTCTGTCAAATTTCCCGTGGATCACTGGACACCACCATCATCAGGGGGCAACATGAACAATAACAATGCTCGTAAAAAACCATTACAAAGACAAAATTCAAACTTCGACGTCCATTATTAGTTGTTCGATTGACTGTGTTTTTCATTTCGACGTCATATTGATGAAATTTGACGTTTATGAATATGTCTAACATGGTTTTCCAAAAGTTGGTTGTGACATGTTGTACGCAATCTAAGTTCATGCAGGTGTGATCTGTTGACATGTGCCAGGCCAGATAAGCAGAGTAGTAACTTCACTTACATGCAATTAGAATGGGTAGTTCTTTGCCATGATTTGTATATAGCTGCGTTACTTCTTGTGGCTCTATCTGAAAAGATATACACAAGACACAGGTATTAACATTGGCGTCCTTCTCAAAGTAGAAAAAATGCCACAGGTACACAGACGCCAGAAAAGGTAGATCATTTCAAGAGATTATACGCAAAACAAAAGGAATCATCAGGTATGAGCAAATGAAACATAACAGGATATATCATGAAGAGGACGCGATGTACAGGAATCTGCCAGGGCTTTTTCATAGCCTGGCATTGCATAGAGCATCAAGTAGCTTGACACTTGATGCTCCCATCTTGGTCATCGGATCTGCTAGCTGACCATCATTCTTTGTCGAGCGGACTTTGATTTCTCTTAGCTGAACCATTTCACGCATACGAGCAACATCCACTCTCAACCGTGTATATATCTTGAATTACATGTGAGGTTTGGAGAAAGTCAACCAGAGAACGACTGTCAGTCACGCAAACCACTTTCGGCGCTTCGGGCAATGCAAACACCTCCTTCAACATGGATGATATTAGGTATCCTGCATCACCAGCCTCAGCAAATTCCATGGTCTCGGACGCAAGAGGGCTCTTCGTAACTCGATTTAGCTTTTTCGATCGCCACCTTATAGGTGCAACATGGCCATTTCAAGCAAAAAAAGATAATGAAGGCACTATGGGATGCACCGGAAGGTAGACTTGTATGACTTGCTTCGGAATACACTATTACTTCCAGCTAAGCATGGTGTCTAAAATCAGGGTAGAATGGTTTGCAACTTACAGCTTTAGCTTTTTTGATAGCCTTATTTGCTGCAAGAATGTCATTTACATTGGGCTCCTTCCCATAGTTACTGATGACGCATGCATCAAATGCAACATCAGGTCGCGTTTGAGTTGAAGCCCAGAGAAGTTGGCCACATACTGATCGAACTTGAGCCTGACGCACGCCCCTAAACAAGGGAATGCCCTAAACAAAGGAATGCCCCCTTAACTCTTATATTCCAAACCCTGGGCGCATCATGAAGGCATATATGCATCTTTTAAGCTTCCAAACACAACTATCATCACCAAAACCAGGTGGAGGAAGCAAGAAAACATCACGTGATATGATGTTACCCTGGAGAAAAACAGATGAAATATCGAGAGAATGCAGTTGCCACTTTTTCATTGGTGCTGTAAGGAAGGTCAGCCTGGGGGCTTGCTGACTACAAGTTGGTGAATCCGTACGGTATTGTTGGCTACTTTCCTCAAAACCTCTGGCAACCAGTCGTGCTTTCATGACTTTCTCTCCATTAACGACTTTCTCAGTGTACACGCATTTACATGATATAAGGGGTTGATCTGCCCTTTTAACTACTTCAAACACATCGTTAGCCTTCAACCTTCCAGTTACTGCTCTTTAGCATCAACTACCTACCTCTTGCATTTCCTCCACATCTGAAAGCAAAACTACCTGAGCAGGTTCTGGAAGTTCTTTCCACCCCAATACCTTGCCCCAGTCAACATTAGAGGGTTGTTCCTCACCTTCAACGTGCACATTCACCCAGTTCCCATACTTCCCATGTTGTTTCGGTTGTTTCGGTTGTTTGGAAAGTACATGGGCCACTTGACGATCCCCATCTGGTAGAACGTATCGGATGTAAGAGCCAACTTTAGGATGATCTGGCAAGGAAGAAACATTCAGGTTATGAACAGAAGCTCCATCAAATGGTTCTTGATGCTTATCTATCTCAGGTTCAGTCTCCTCATCACTCACTTGAAGGCTGCTACCTTGATCACTGTGAGGGTCATTGTGATCATCTTCGCAACCGTCACCAAAATCATCTTTGCCCGGAAGACTGGAACCGCCTCCAGGAACATCGATTTCATTGGCTATGTCAGGATCACCTTCAGCATCTCCATCAATATCGGTTGCAGTATCATCACATCTTTCAATGTTTTCATTTGCCTCATCGTCAGAATCCAAATTTTCTGAGCTTTTACTATTCTCTTCATCATAATCCTCATCTTCATCATGATTATTACGCTTGGGTGTAAGTTGACCTGTTTGCTGCAACTGCTTTACAGGCCCAACAGACCCGATGTTTTTGGTTGCATCAATCGGTTCTTTGACTTTCATCAAATGGCACTTATGACATCCATAGTAAACAGATCCATGCCTGACTAGTACTATTTTGCCGTCAGAACCAATAACACTTGCAGGACCTCGCCAGTCTTTCCAATTTCTTTGCTTGTAGAAAACCTTGTCACCATTGACATAGTCTTGATCACTGTAGGTTCATGTTTTATGTCGCAGAGCATGTCGGATTTTTTCACTGGACTCGGCTTTTACATAGTTTTGACGAGCTTTGTGCAGTGCATCAAGATTCTGGCGCACAATGTCACTAGATGTAGTTGAGTCATAAGCAGGAGGAAGGTCAGTAAGGACAGATGGTAACTTTGTATTGTGCCCGAACACCAACTGGTTTGGGGAGTATCCGTTTTTGTTTTGCAATGCGTTTTTAGCACTGCACGCCCAAACCAGAACTAGTTCAGGATCACATTTTGCATCAGCTGCAGTCTTGGTCATAGTTTCATACAAGATTAGAGAACCATTAGACTTACTGTGTTAATTACTATGTTTACTATGTTGTGTTCATCTAATCTAGATTAAAGAGCATTCTGCTTAGATGCCAGAAATGACTAGTTTATGTCTATTTATGCTCTTTAATGAGTGAAGCTCACAAGATCATACAGGAAGCACTTCACTTGTGATGTGACGAGAAGCACACACTATTGTACGCTGTCCTACCAACCGTGGCCGTTGAAGTCAAGAAGAAGGGCTGTCAAACCCTACAAAGTTGACACTGCACA
>JAOBRC010437678.1:0-12062 GCA_027575255.1 Scolionema suvaense
CCATAACGATGCGCTGCTAATAAGTAGCTAAGCAAGGATCATCACTAAGAGGCGATAAATTTAAACAACTGTTTAGCCATTTGAAATGAAACGTCGGGGTTGTTTATAGAGAAAAAGTGTACTTCTTCCTTAAAAACATAGGTGTCAAAATGTACCTGAGCAAGTGCTCACAGTGAGCAAGTGTCACAGTGAGCAAGTGTCTCAGTGAGCAAGTATCACAGTGAGCAAGTGTCACAGTGAGCAAGTGTCACGGTGAGCAAGTGTCACAGTGAGCAAGTGTCTCAGTGAGCAAGTATCTCAGTGAGCAAGTGTCTTGTGGGCGAATGTCCAAATTTTTTTCCATCGTCAATAGGAATTTTATTTTGTCAGTAGGGATCAATATCTATAGGCTACGGACGCACTGCAGTTGAAAAAATGACTTATTTCTGGCAGACGGGAGCAGCTATTGTCTTATGCAAAAAAAGAGTTCGATAGTGCAGTGCGTCCACTTCTAGAAGTGCGAAAGCGTGAGGATATTTTTATCAGCCAATCTCTATTGAATTTAAAGGAACACAATCTCTCAGATTTTTACATGATTCATGGGGAGTAGGTGATTAGTTCACCATATGTATATGCCTTGAAGCAGCCCTTAAACTCAACTTACGTTGTGTCCCTGATAGCCCCTTATTAAAAGGATCAATAAAATTTAAACTTTTCTAATTATCCTTGGGAGGACACCAAGTTTGTTTTTCTGGATGACATAAATTGCCAAGAAATTAGTGTTGCAACCCTGGTCCTTCGTTTTATGTCAGAAAACAGAGCATCCGCGGCCTATGATGCCCCAATGCCCACCAATTAGTATGAACGTGATGACAAGCACGAAAACTCGGCCAAATCCTCACAATAAGGTAGGATATTTTAACCCTCTTTACAATGGGCCCTTGGACAGTACGTTCGTCACGGAGGGGGCTAAAACTACACCTCCACCCTTATTTCTGAAAGAAAGCATGGTGAAACCGTGAAATTTAGCACTGAGGCGCAGAAATAAGTGCAGTTTTAGAAAATGCTCTAAGAGTTTGATAAAAAGTTCAAATTTTGCTGATGTCAGCAAAAATTTCCACCGATGTACGCGAAATTTCGAAAAAATTGCTCGAAGCACTACTCTAAGAAGGTACCTTATAGAAGGGGGTTCTTAATAGTAAGGGGGTCGGAAATTTTACAAAGATAAATAAGCGCGGGGAAGTGGAATTTGCTACCAGTCACAAAGAACTGAAAGGAGAATGCGGAAAACAAGTGATTAATGAGAAAAACGTTGATGGCATCTCCTCAGGTTTCTTCTGTTTCCTGACCAGGATAGTACTGGCCAAAAAACAAGCACAAATCTTCTTTGAGGCTCATTAACTCCGCTGGCATTTACGACTGAGTGACTGTTCGGCCTTCTGGTTTTATTGTACTCATGCAAAAATGCTCGTTAGAGCGTCGTAAAAGCCAACAGAATTAATGCTCCCGTGGAATAATACCAGAATGGAAAACCGGCTTAAAGAGGAAGATTATGCACTGGGCAACACCGGTCATTAACATTCAGATGTGAGCAATATGGCGTTTGAAACATTGATCTCTCTTGATACTTGTTGAAAGTTGTGTTAGTATGCTAATTACATCAGTGACTAGCTTGACTGCTGTACTATAAGTGGTGATTAGGAAAATTGTCAGGAGCAGCTGATGCATGACACTCTTCCCAGAAGAATTATGTTGTATGCAAAACTGCCAAGAGTAGCAGTATACAGAGAGATGAATAGACAGACAGCTGCTGGTTCCAGCACAAAGAAAAGTCAGTTTTGCAGAAGAGCAACTGCTAAGGATAATTTATGGTAGGTGTTGTTGTAACATTTACGTATTGAGGAAAACCATACTTCCATGACAGGGAATCACATTTGTTTCACTTTTGCTCTATGTGAAGCAATTGCACCATAACCCAACAGTTGTATTGTTACCTGAAGTGTTCATTTTATGCACACTGGTAACTTACGTAATCATGTCAGATGTATGGGTGACTTAAGTGTTTTTGTCAGACATGTTGGTAACTTAAGAGTTCATGGCAGGCATCGGAACTGTATATATAAGGCAAATTAGTAACGTACGTGTTCATACTAGACACATTTGTAACTTAGGTCTTTATCATAACTGTTCAGATCAGCCACGTTGGTAACTTAGGTGTATTTATAGGGCAAACTGGTGGCTTCAGTGGTCGTAGCATGCGTATTTGTATTTTAAATGTGCACGTTAGGCATATTTGTAATTTAACTGTGTTCCTATCATCCATCCTAGTGTGGGTGCAGAACTGGCGATGTTCCCCGGTAATTGGTGTCTTCTCAAGGGCGTTTTACTTTGACCGCCTCCCTGCTCAAAAGGCACGGATGAGTGTTGCTCACCATCGTGTAGGAGTGCGGACTTTTCAGTCGAGTATCGCTTTGTGGTTGAAGTTCGCTCCAACCACTTAGTTTATCCATTTTTATATTTGGTGACTTAAGTTCTGATTCCTGGCATATTGGTTACGTGAATGTTCATTTTATGCACACTGGTAGCTCATCTGTTCGTATCAGGCATATTGTTAACTTAAGTGTTCATTACAGGCATACTGGCAAATGATGTTTTTATATTAGGCAGGTTACTTTCTTAAGTGAACATTAGTGGCGCGCAAATTAGTGTTTTTTTTCAAACATCTTCTTAGCACCTTACTCTGGACTAACGAAATTTTGTGAGTTTTAATATTTATTACACATTGGCGCTGCAAATTTCAAATCCATAGGTTAAGTGGTTCGTAAGATATCGATGTTTTCTGATACGCGATTAGAGGCAAAAATTGACCAATTTTGAGGCAGATTTATAGAAAAAGTGTTGTTTTTCTGAAATAACCAGACAAGTTCGTTCTAAAAACAAGATTTTTTGGTCTAAATAGGTTATGTACACTATTTGGAACATTTTCAATCAATCAGATTAAATTTATTGGACTTCGAAATTTTGCCTAATTATGCAATAATTATCTGCAAATCTATGCATATTTTAAAACGCCAATAAGTGCCCGATAAGTATGTGCTATTGGGTGTGGCTGTTGTGGCTTTTGAGAAAAGTAGGGGGTTTCGCCCACACACACTCACAATAACTAGGGTGTTGTTTGACCGCGCTGCAACTAGGCGTAATGTAAATCAAGTCCACATGTTTGGTATATTGGTAGCTTCAGTGTTATTCTCAGGCACCTTGTTAACTCAGGTGTTCAGATCAAGGGCATTGGCACAGTTCTCACAGCGGGCAAATTGATAATTTGAGTGTTTGTATCAGGCATATCAAGTCACTAAAATGTTGATTTCAGATGTCTTCGTTTTATGTACATTGTTAATTTAAGTGCTGATGGCGGGCATACAGGTAACTTAAGTGTTGATATTAGGCATGTTGGTGACATAAGTGTATATATCAGGTATATTGGTGACCGAAGTGATTGTATCTGGCATACTAATTACTGAGTTGTCGACTATATCAGGCGAATTGGTTCCATATTGGACATATTGGTAACTTAAGTTTTCATATCAGGGTGTGTACATGTCAGACATATTGATTACAAAATTGTCCATATAGGGCATATTGCTACTTTAAGTGTACGTATTAGGTGTAGATCTCTATGGATACGACGACCAACCCGGAATGGGGAGCCTTAATGGCTTGGAGCTGGTCTCCTTTATTAACCAACATCTTTTGCGATAAGTGTATCAGTTTACTCAACTGTAAATTTCATCATCATTTGTAGCATTTTTAGTAGGCATGCTGGTAACTTAAGTGTAATTATCTGGCATTAAGTTTTTATATGTGGGATATTGGTAGCTTAAGTGCACATATTTGACCTATTGCGAATTTAAGTGTTCTTATGTAGGCATGTTGGTAACTTAAGCGTTCATTTCAAGGATATTGGTGACTTAATTCATCATATCAGGCGTATTGTTAGTCCCTTCAATGTTTATAGGAGACATATTGGCAACGTGTGGCCTCATTTTATGCACATTAGTTACTTATGTGTTTGTGTCAGGCATACCGGTAACTTTAGTGTTCATATGAAGCATACTGATACTGACTTTTACTGGTCATATCTGACGTAGCTTGAGTTATCAATAAACCTAACTGGTGGTTATACCTGGTATATTAGTAAGTAAGGGTTTTACATCTGGCATCTTTGTAACTGGAGTGTTTTTATCAGGAAAGTTGATAGCAGAATTGTTCATTGAGCATATTGGTAAGTTAAGCTTTCATGTTAGACATATGTACTGGCATCTGACGTGTGTATATCAGGCATACTAGCAACTAAGGTGTTTGTATCAGGCATATTGACAACTGAAACGTTCATGCCAGGTACGCTTTAATTTTCAAAATGTACATTTCAGGCGTGTTCGTTACTGAAAGGTTTATATTAGGGTTTTTGGCAAGTAAAATGCAAATATTAGGCATAGTAAGTTAAGTTTTCGTTTCAGACATTTTGATTATATAAGGTTTCATGTCAGGCTGATTGATAGTGTAGGCGTTCATATCAGACATATTGATGTCTTAAGTGAATATATCGGTCATGTTGGTAACCAAAGTCTTTGTGCCATGCATGTTATCAACCAAGGTGTTATTATTAGGCAGATTTGTGAAGTATTCGTAGCAGGCAAATTTGTAACTGAAGTGTACATGTCAGGTGACTGAAGTCTTCTCATAAAGCATATTGGTACTGGAAATGTTCCTATTAGGCATACTGGTCATTTAAGGCTTAATATATGCCATATTGGAAAGTTACGTATTTACATCAAGTATATTGTCAACTTAAGTGTTCATGTCAGGCATACTGGTAACTGAAGTGTTATTCGCTGGCATAGTGGTAAAGTAAGTCTTCATTTTGTCCCCGTTGGTAACTTGTTTGATGATATTGTTGCTGGTTTTGTTGTGATATATAATGGTTGTATTTTTTGTTCATGTGGCAATTCATTATTCTTGTGTATCTTGCTATTCATGACTTGACGTGACTGATCTAGCCTGAAGACAAAGATTAAGCACTGAAAAGTATTGGTCTGGTGATTGGCATTCAGATGCAAGCAACATGGCATTGGGAATATTGGTCTCTGATAATTGTGATGGTTATAAGTATGTTAAGCATATAGCAATGGCTAGCTCAGTTGCTTTATTACAATTGGTGATTAGGAACATTATCAGGAGCAGCTGATGTATGGCACTCTTCCCAGAAGAATTTTGTTGTATATGAGACAGCCAAGAGTAGCAGTATAGGGAGAGATGAATAGACGGAAAGCTGCTGGTTCCAGCATAAAGGAAAGTCAGTTCTACAGAAGATCAACTGTTAGGAACAGTTTATGGTAAGTGTTGTTGTAAATTTGTGTATTGAGGAAAAATATACTTCCGTGACAGGGAATCACATTTTTTTAACTTGTGCTCCATGTGAAGTTGTTGCACCATGACCCAACAGTGCTATTAGTAACTGAAGTGTTCATTTTATGCGCTTGGTAACTTACATATTCATGTCAGGCGTATAGGTGACTTAGTGTTTCTGTCAGACATGTTGGTAACTGAAGAGTTCATGTCAAGCATGTAGGTAAAGATGTTTCTATGTCAGGCCGGTTAGTTTCTTAAGTGAACATGTCTTGCATATTAGTAGCTCATGTGTTCATATCAGTAACTGCATGTTGGTAACGTGCGTGTTTCCATTAGGCATACTGGTGACTTAAAACAATACAACGGTCAAAACTAAGATAATGAACATAGTTGAAAGTCCTATCTAATTCACGAACTTTATTTACGGTCGTTATTTCATTTGAAAAGCTGATCTCGTTCACGAGATACAGGCCTTTAAAGTTGCAATGCTCCTGCCATTTTTGTTAAACACAATAATTATTGATGATGTGTGTTATGACCAATGAAGTTATTGAGTATTTGTGATTGAATTCCACCTGATCTAAGGGCAGGTGAGCATATTTCATTACACTACTTCTGCCAGACTGGATATGTTCAATATACCATCTCTAGAATTCTTTCAGCTGGTTGGTTGGCCAGCAGGATCTCTAGTGGTGTTCATAGGTGATGTCATAGTTTTACCCTAGTTGCTGTTGGCAATGTCCTGAGTTTCAATGTTTATTTATTACACATTGGCGCTGCGAATTTTAACTGCATCTGTTAAGTGGCTCATGAGATATTGCAGCTTTCTGATGCGCGATTGGAGGCAAAAATTGACCAAGTTTGAGGCAGAGTTATAAAAAAGTGCTGCTTTTCTGAAATAACCCGACAAGTTTGGTCTAAAAACAAGATTTTATGTTCTAGATAGGTTATCTACACTATTTGGAACATTTCCAATCAATCAGAACAACTTTGCAAGGACTTTGAAATATTGCATGACTAATGAGCAAAGTTCCCAAGCGACGGAAATTATGCTGACGTCAGCATTAATTATGCAATAATTATCTACAAACCTATGCTTATTTTAACACTTCAATAAGTGCCCGGTAGGCATGTCCTATTGGTTTGAGTGTGGCTGCTGTGGTGTTTGAGAAACGTAAGGGGGCTTTTGTGCCTCCCTCCCCCCCCCCCCCCCACACACACACACGCACACTAACCAGGGTGCTGCTTGACCCCACAGCTACTAGGGTTGTTGTAAATCAAGTGCATATGTTTGGTACATTGGTAACTTAAGTGTTCTTCTCAGACATATTATTTACCCAGGTGTTCGTATCACGGGTATTGGTACAGTGCTGATAGGGGACAATTGATAAAAATTTAAGTGTTTATATCAGGCATGCCAAGTCACTTAAATGCTCATATCAGACATGTTATAAACGTATGGCTTGGTTTTATGTACATTGTTAATTTTAGTGTGCATGCCATTCGTATTTTGGCATTTTTAGTGTTGATATTAGACAAATTGACGACTTTAGTTTACATATCAGGTAGATTGGTAACTAAAGTTACTATTTCTGGCATACGTTTAACTTAGGTGCTCATATCAGGCCAATTGGTACCTGAAGTGTCCATATGGGACATTCTGGTAACTGAAGTTTTCCTATCAGGTATCGTTGTAACTTGCAAGGTATATTGCTACCTTAGGTGTACGTATTAGGAGCATTCGTAGCATAAGTGGTTTTAGTAGGCATACTGGTAACTTAGGTGTAATTATGTGGGATATTGGTAGCTTAAGTGCACATATTTGACATATTGCGTATTTAAGTGTTCCTGTTAAACATGTTTATAACTTGAGTGTTCATGTCTAGGATACTGGTAACTTTTGATCGAATCAGACACATTGCGAACGTATGGCCTCGTTTTATGCACATTGGTTACTATGTGTTTATGTCAGGCATACCGGTAACTTTAGTGTTTATATCAAGCATACTGATCCTTTTAGTGTTCATATCTGACGTATTGGTAACTGAAGTGTGCATTTTAGGTATATTGGTATCTTAAGTGATTGTATCTGGCATACTAGTATGTAATGTGTTCACATCAGGCATCTTCTTAACTGAAGTGTTTAATGTCACGCAAGTTAGTAACTGAACTTTTAGTATCGAGCATGTTGGTAAGTTAAGCTTTTAGGCACACTGGTACCTGAAGTGTGTAAATCAGGCATACTAGCAACTTACACGTTTGTGTCACACTTATTGATATCTTAAATGTACATATCGGGTATGTTTTTATCTTAAAAATTCAGGCGTGTTTGTTACTGACTGGTTTATATTAGGGTTATTGGTACCCTAAATGTACATTTCTGGCATCTTTGTTCGTTAAGTGTTCGTGCCAGACATTTTGATTACATAAGCGTTCATGCCAGGCAGACTGGTAACGTAAGTGTTCATATCAGACCTATTGATGTTGCAAGTGAATATATCGGTCATATTTGTAAACAAAGCCTTTGTGCCATGCATTTTAAAAACCAAGGTGTAGTTATTAGGCACATTTATGAAGTATTCGTAACAGGCAAATTTTTAGGTGATTTGCACAAGGCAGGTAACTAAAGTGTTAGTATGAGGCATATTGGTAACGGAAATGTTCCTATTAGGCATTTGTCAGGCATGCTGGTAATTGAAGTGTTCTTTGTAGGCATATTGGTAACGCCAGGCTTCGTTTTATGGCCATTGGTAACTTGTTTGGTGACATTGTTGCTGTTTTTTCTGATACATATTGGTTGTATTTTTTGTTCATGTGACAATCCATTATTCTTATGTATCTTGCGATTCATGACGTGATGAGACTGACTAGTTTAAAGAGAAAGATTATGCACTGAGAAGCACTGGTCTGGTGATTGGCATTCAGATGCAAGCAAGATGACATTTGGAATATTGGTCTCTAATAGTTGCGATAGTTATAAGTATACTAAGAAAATAGCAATGGCTAGCTTAGCTGCTGTACTACAAGTGGTGATTAGGAACATCGTCAGGAGCAGCTGGTGCATGGCACCCTTCCTAGAAGAATTGTGTTGTATGTAAAACTGCCAAGAGCAGCAGTATAGAGAGAGATGAACGGACAGACCACTGCTGGTTCCTTCACAAAGACAAGTCAGTTCTACAGAAGATCAACTGTTAAGAACAATTGATAGTATGTGTTGTTGTAAAATATACGTGTTGACAAAAACATCATTTCATGACCGAGAATCACATTGTTTTTTGACTTGTGTTCTATGTGAAGCAATTGCTCCATGGCCCCACAGTTATGCTGGCAACTGCACAGTTCATTTTGTGCACATTGGTCACTAATGTATTCATGCCAGGCGTTCAGATGACCTAGTGTTTCTGTCAGGCATGTTGGTAACTGAAGAGTTCATGTCTGGTATATTGTTAAGTGCTCATCTCAGGCATACAAGAAATTGTGTTATTATTTGACAAATGGGTAACTGAACTGCATATATTAGACAAATTAGTAACTTTAGTGTTCATCACTGGCGTACTCGTGAATGATGCTCTTATATCTGGCAGGGTAGTTTCGTAAGCGTACATATCATTCATATTAGTAGCTCATGTGTTCGTATCAGTAACTACGTGTTGATAAGGTTGGTGTCTGTATTAGACACACTTGTAACTGAAAGCAATACAACGGTCTATAATGAAAGTCCTTTCAATTTCACGAACTTTCTTTACGATCTTTATTTCATTTGAAAAGCTGCTTTCGTTCATGAGATGCAGGCTTTGCCATTCTTTTTAGATACAGTGTTTACTGGTGATGCGTGTTATGACCTATGAAATTTTTTAGTATTTGTGATTGAATTGCACCTGATCTAAGGACAGATGGGCATGTTTCATTACACTGCTTTTGCCAAACTGTGGATACGTTCAATAAACCATCTCTAGAATTCTTTCAACTGTTTGGTTACTATGGCCAGCAGGATCCCTAGTGATGGTCATAAGTGATGCCATAGCTTAATCATACAAGGGCTGGGATGTTTGGACATTAAATAAGCCGGGGGGGGGGCCTGGTAGGCCCGCCCCCCGTAAAATCCACAAAACTTAACCAATCACCTTGAAACTTGGTAGGATGTTAGATCACATCAATATGCATTGAATTAGTATGCGAAACATTTCACATGTGGCGTCATTGTTATGACGTCATCATTTTTTCCATATATGGTCATTTTTCACCATTTTTTCGAAAAATGGCAAAAGTTTAGTGAAGGAGGAGCAAAATTGCTAGAAACCTTTTATTTTGTACGTAGTATAGGGTATTTTATCATAACAGAGTTAAAAATCCAGGTTTCAGAAACTTTCTTCAATTGTCCACTGTCCCGACATGCCAAATGTGGAAAACAATAGATGACGTCACGCCCAAAATAGTCAAAAATTGAAAAATTTTTCGACACCATCCGATTCCTCTCAAAACGTTAGGAAAAGTCACGAAATTTTAATGCTTTACGGTAAGTTGTTCCAGAGATACAAAACCAAGTTTGTAGCCGCGGGCCTAGTAGCCCCCCCCCCCCGGCCTGGGGAGGGGTAAGGGCACATGTTTGGCATATTGGTAACTAAAGTGTTCTTCTTAGGCACGTTGTGAATTTTGGTGGTCATATCGAGGGTACTGGTAACTGAATTGCTCATAGCGGGCAACTTGATAATTTGATTGTTTATATCAGGCATATCAGGTCACTTAAATGCTCACATCAGACATAATATCGTATGTCTTCATTTTATGTACATTATTAATTTAATTGTTGATGTCAGGCATGCTGGTAGCGTAAGTGTTCGTATCAGACATATTGATGTCTTAAGTGAATATATCGGTCATATTGGTAGCCAAAGTCCTTGTGTCAGGAATCACGGAAACCAAAGTGTTGTTATTAGGTAGATTTGTGAAGTATTCGTAGCAAGCAAATTTGTAACTAAAGTTTACATGCGAAGTAAATGAAGTCTTCAATAAGGCGTATTGGTAACGGAAATGTTTCTACTAAGCATACTGGTCATTTAAGGGTTACTATATGCCATATTGGAAAGTTACGTATTTACATCAGGTATTCAGGTATATACATTGGTAACTTAAGTGTTTATGTCAGGCATACTGGCGACTGAAGGGTTCTTTGTAGGCGTATTGGTAACGTAAGTCTTCTTTTTATACACATTGGTAGAGTCTTTGTTTATAATAAGCATACTTGTAACTTAAAGACTGTTGGGCCGGCTCAAATCATGGTCAGCGGAGTAGAAACAAACATGGGTGGCTCTGTAAAATCAAAACAATCCACGGCTAAAACTTTCAACAACCTAATTTATACAAATGATTCTCTTAAAAGCTGCGACTTACTTTTACCTGTTCTCTCATAGATGGTAAAAAAGTTTTGCGGCCAAAAGATGACATGTTTCAAGTAGGATATGCTTTGTTTGCCATGTATCTGCTTCACGCAGTGTGGTTTAACCAGTGTAAATATTGCTGCGAGATTCTTTGTTTTGGACTCAGCCACTCAGCTGCGCAAACTGGGTTGTGTTCTGGAAATGAACTGACTGAGCAAATGAGTGTATGAAAGAGAGGCTGTGATCCGGCCCATCAGTCTTTAAGTATTGATGTCAGGCATTTTGTTAACTTAAGTTCAGGGTAGCTAGTGATCTCTGAAACAAATCCTAAAATGGCTGATGCCCTGCAAAAAGCCTAGAACGAAAGGGCTCCTGAATTTTTATTGTTGCTGTTTTTTTCTGATATATATTGGTTGTATTGTTTGTTCACATGGCAATTCATTATTCTTTTGTATCTTGCAATTCATGACCTGACGAGATTGACCTAGCCTAAAGAGAAAGATTGGGCACTGAAAAGCACTGGTCTGGTGATTGGCATTCAGATGCAAGCAAGATGGGATTTGGAATATTGGCATCTGGTAATTGTGATGGTTATAAGTATATTAAGTACATAGCAATGGCTAGCTCAGCTGCTGTACTACAATTGATGATTAGGAAGATCGTCAGGAGCAACTGATGCATGGCACTCGTCCCAGAAGAATTGTTGTATGTAAAATAGCCATCAGTAGCAGTATAGAGAGAGATGAAAAGACCGACAACTACTGGTTGCAGCACAGAGAAAAGTCAGTTCTGCAGAAGATCAACTGTTATGAGCAATTTATGGTAAGTGTTGTTGTAAAATTTACGTATTGAGAAAACCATACTTCCATGACAGGGAATCACATTTGTTTCACTTTTGTTCTATGTGAAGCAATTGCTGCATGACCCAACAGTTATATTGGCAACTGAAGTCTTCATTTTATGCACATTGGTAACTTATGTACTCATGTCAGGCATATGGGTGACTTACGAGCTTCTGTCAGACATGTTGGTAACTTAAGAGTTCATATCAGGTAAATTGGTAATTTATTTGACAAATCAGTTACTTAACTGCATATATAAAGCAAATTAGTAACTCACGTGTTCATATTAGACACATTTGTAACTTAGGTCTTTATCATAACTGTTCAGATCAGCCATGTTGGTAACTTAGGTGTATTTATCAGGCAAATTGGTGGCTTCAGTTGTCGAAAGATGCATATTTGTATTTTAACCCTATTCCGTATGGGGGGGGGGGGGGTTGATTCCGCCCCCCCC
>JAOBRC010437789.1:0-12061 GCA_027575255.1 Scolionema suvaense
TTTAGGGAATTTTAGTGGGTCATACCCATCCTTAGTGGCCGCACGTCCCCGTATGCCATATACGTTAAGTGACCCCCACCCCGGGCAGACAACATAGCGTCCTTTGTTGCTAATTGGAATCTTGTTGCAACAATTATTGAGAGCAATTTTGTGATTTACATGATTCTGACAGAGTTCCTAGTTTACCCACTCTTTGCGTCACGTGTAGAGCAATTAGGATCTTTTGTTGCCCTTTTTAATGCAATGTCTCAGCTGTGCTGACTTTTCCATCTCCAATCAGTCCCCGGTCAAAAGGAGAGAGAGCAACTCTCAGTTTGTTGCTCTCGTGAGTGATATCACTCTATCAAACTGTAACTTACTCTGTGATTTATTTCATTGTATCTCGGTGTTTTGTACGCATTTCATCTACGAATGAGTTTTGGCAAAAACTGACATATAGTTTAAGTAACACAAGTTCACACCAAATATTACAGAAAAAGGATTGACCAGGTTTTAAAGGGGAACTAAGGTAAAAAAAAAATGAAATTTTAATGGATGATAGAGGGCAGTAAAACATGACTTCCAGTTTTTATTTCATGACAAAAGTTGATGTAGTTTTCAAGATATCTTGACCTACAGTTCAGCATCTACCATATCGATTTTTGATGATGTCATACGGGTACGTTGCTAAGAATCACTACTTCCCTAGTTACCCAATTGCTAAATTTATTTTTTTCAAATGGATCTGCTGCATATCATCACCATTTGTTAAAAAATGGAAGAGTGACTCCTTCACTGAAATTCAATCTTAAGTATTTTGGTTATGAAGTTTAGATAATTTGAGTTGTACCCACATGATATCATACATAATTAGTGGCAAAATGGTAGCTACTCAACTTTAGAACCCGATATCTCCAGAACTACAGCAGCTGTTGTCATGAAATAAAAACTGTATGTCATATTGGAATGAGCTCTATCATCTGCTAAAATTTCATTTTTGACCTTAGTTTCCCTTTAAAGTACTTAAAATGGCTGTAATTGGCCAACTGTTCAACAATTCAACAATTCTTTTAATTTTTATCTTCTAGCAATGGGGAGCCTTCAGGGCTTGGAACTTGTCTCCGCATCAAACCATCATCATTATTGATACGTATCTCAGTTCTTGTGACTGTGTATTTCACCTCTCATGTTCTCCTCCCGTAATGGGCTTCTAGTGACTGCTAGGTAAAACTAGCTGACACTGGGAAAGACGAGTGATGATGGGAAAGACTATTTGATCAAGGTGCACATGGCAATTGGTTTGGCATGCTAGGGATTGCTTAGCACATGATTTGTAAATGAGCTGCTCACTGATATAAAGTTGGCCTGATTTCATAAAATCAGGCATGCGCATTTTTAAATGATGGCAGTCACCTGCAAGCTTTTGCTGATTAATTCTGTGGGGTGCTTTGCAAGACGCAGTGACGATCTGAAGCATGGAATTAAAACACTTATGGACTTATGTAACTTTTCTACGATCCCTTCTTTAAAATTCCTATGCCAACGCTGTCACCAACAAGACAGATCAGAATTAGTGTTTTCTCTTCAACCGCCTCGTGGGCCACCTCTGACGCTTCGTCGTCAGTCACATTTTCCAGCTGCCTCAATTTCTTCAATGAAGTTTCTTCTTGCAGAAACAGCATCAGCGTACTTCTATAACTTTCACAGTCGGTGTGGATGGGTCTTATGCAAGCTCTTTCATTTCATCCGCTGTGACCTGGCAAAAGAGCGTCAAGATAGGCGTTGCATCTATAACGGCATTAAACTAGGGTATCTCTTAATACTAGAGCTTTAGGGTTTGATGTTAGTCATATTGCTTGCTCATCTATCCTATTGGATAAGTGTCAGTAGTTACTTCTGTCAGTCTTCTTAGCCGCTTAGTGGAAATGATGTCGTACAGTGTTACTGGGCTGTCCTTACATCAATATGATTTGTAGTGACTTCTTGATTGTGTGTTTTGGCCTGGAACATATCTCTTTCTCAATTTTCGGTGCTGTTTTCAACTCACTTTTGTTGTGTTTTGTAATTTCTCCCGTCGTTACCCCTTATTCTATTATACAGTGATGTAAGTCTTTTCAGCAATGTTTTATATTGATTATCCCTAGGTTGTCAATGGCTTGCGCGAGTGTATACTATCATGAACTAATCCATACATATCCTCCCTAGCACACGTACCAGGATTATCGTGAAAGTTCCTAGTAATTTCTATATTGCGACAAGGATTGTGGAAATGGATACTTACTCAGAGGTAATGTTTTGCGTACATGTGTTGGTACTCCTTTGCTTCAATGCAAGTAGAATGAAGGACCCCAGTGATCCATCCATGGACCTAGAAAAAATCATTTTTTTCTATTACTCACTGGTTTCGAACATTTCACCAAGATCTTTACTTGCCATTCTTAAGTATGCAGTTGCAGAAATCTGTCAGCTAGCTCCAAAACGTGGCTCTAGTCAGTTTTGATCGCAAAATTTCGAACTTAGGGGAACCATCTTTTTCAATTTAGTGTGCATCTTTTTTCTCTTTCCGACAAACGATCGGGAGTTGTGTCTACCTCACGCAAAGAGAGCAGAAGTTCAAGTGCATCAATGAATCCCTGTGATGCACGACCAAAACACCTCGTGTGGTCGTGTCCCACCACGGCTCTGATGAGTATTGTGCTTCCAGCAATATGTTACTAATTCTGCAGACCATTCCGTTGCTACAAAAAAAATTTAAAAGGAATTGAATTACTCGTACTAGTTTTTGAAAATTGCTGGCCACCCCTCTCCCCCTGTCATCAGAGTTGAAATCGGAGCGGCAGGAACATCCTGTGGTTCAACCTCAAATGTTTAACTCAAATTGGTGATTTTTTCCTGTAGCATCTCAAAAAGCACTTTCAAAATTACTATGTCTCTTCCCAATGCTAGCATTTCACGTTCTGAATATTGGCAGGCAGATGGTCGCTTTCCAGTAGAAAACTCAAAGATGATATTGTCAATGAATATCGGAGCAACGATACAATTTGTAGAGGGAATCGAACTCGGGCGATGATTTACAGAGTACCAACCCACCTTTACAGCACAATTCTAGAAGCATCATGTTGACGACGTGTAATAGACCTGTAAGTATGCTCTGTATACGGGGCCATGGAACTAAGAGATGCTGCAGACTTCCAAGTTTAACATCACCTTCGTGTGTTGCCAGGTGGTTTTTAAGAATGCTGAAAATAAGTTCTAGTTCACATGTCTGAGAAGTACTAGCTGATGATTGTTATAGGCAGCTTCGCCAAGAGTCTTATGTTGTTTCCTGCTATTCCTTCAGCACACTGAAACATTTTTGTGCACATTGTAAGTAGATTTTGTAAGTGCTCCGTGCCTCTATCAAAAACCCTGGAAAAGGAAAGAGCTCAGTCCAAGAGCAGTTCTCTCTGAAGTGTGCAACTCCCATGCTCGACTTCAGCACACTCAGATATCCTCTTCTTGAATCTGTAGTTTCTTTCCGTTTTATAAATTTTTTTGAGCGTAAAAAAGCTCTTTGAACGTAATATAGAGGCCGGAGCTTGACAACAACGACTGTCAATGATTATTCGACGGTTTTAGAAGTGCTATATTGTCTGATGGCACCCTCTGTGATACTACTACTCTGTAACGTCGAATATTTTCCCAGTATGCATTGGGACAGTATTTTCCGTTTCTGCTTCCTCTGTTGCTACGGTGCTCAAGGCCAAGTCAAGTCAAAGTCATCTTTTTTGCCAGAAAGAACAAAATATAACATTCAAAATACAGACAACACTATAAAAATGAAATGAATATGAAATACATCACAATACATAAAGAAAGCAAAGTTTACAATTCTTTCAAGGAAGTCCACTCTGAGCAGTCTCTGTTCTAGGGACTGGATGATTAGGACATATGGCTACGCAACTAGTTGGTTTAGGAGCAAGCTCTCAGGTTCACAATTATTTAGGGGAGTACTATCGGATTCCAAGGCATTTATTTCTGTAGAAAGATCACATCTTCTACAATGATCAACAAAGCAGTTTAGGACCAATGTGCAATGTAGTGCCGGAGAAAGATAATAGGATAGGATGGGGTAAGTTGGGTCACATTTGCTCTCTTGGTTTAAACAGGGTGAAAGGATGATTGTATATCTGCTTCAAGGTAGCAAGTGAGATGTGCTTAACACTACTCTGTGCCCGAAATGTAAACCGTTGTTGCAGCAACTATTTTTGAAATATGTAATGGGGTAATTTGGGTCATTTAAGAACCACTCCTTGACAAGCCATGTTGTTTAAATTTATAACTGAAATGTTTGCTTTAATGAATTGACAAGATAAATAACCTCCTCTCCTAATATGCATATAGCTAGCTATGGTGTTTCCTTCAAACAATTTCGCAAAACGTTTACTACAGTAAACCTCTGCCTTCATGTGTGTTGGTTTGTTGATATGAGCAACTGGAGACATTGTAGGTATTACAGGGATTGCCAGACTATATGAAATCAAGTGACCTCCCACTCATTCTTTTTCTTTAATTGGCTCTGAAATCATTTGAAAAGCATGGTAACGTATTCGTCAGCAAATGAATTATTTACATCTACGAGGATTGAATAAATAAACCCTGTCGTAGTTCTAGGTCGAATAAAAAGCAGCATTCTACATTGTTTGGGCAGAGATATGTGGGTGATTGGAAATTTCCTTCTGATCTCAAAGATAACGACTTCTTTCCTCCCCACCTTGCTGTTTCTGCCCTTACCGAAATTAAACCATTTTTAACCCATTAAAAACGAGGTTAAAACAGATTAAAAAAGCTGGGAGGCTGAAGGTTAAAATTGGGTTAAACACCTATTAATAATGGCTTGAGAATGGGTTAATGACCCATTAATAATAAAGCTTAAAAACAGGTAAAAAACAGCTTGAAAACATGGTAAAAGAACGCTTGAAAAACGGTTAGAAACAGCTTAAAAATAAAGTTAAAATAATTAGCTTGGAAACAGGGTAAAAATCCAGCTTAAAAACAGATTAAAACCAGATTAAAAATCCAGATTAAAAATCCAGATTAAAAATGGGTTACAAACACATTAGAAACAGATTAGAAAAAAATTAGCTTGATAACAGGTTAAAAATTAAGCTTAAAAACAGATTAAAAACAGGGTAAAAAATCTAGCCGAGAAATAGATTGTGAATACTGCTTAAAAACAGATTAAAAAACCTAGGATAAGAACACCGTCAAAATCCGGATTAATAATGGGTTGATTGAAAACAGATTAAAAATCTTGCTGAGAAGCGGACAACATATATGGCATAAAACAGGTTAAAAATAGATTAAAAATCTGGCTCCAGCAGAACTTGCAAATTCTGATAGGTTTTAAAACTGGATTATAAAGGTAGGTTCAATAATCTATCTGAGAAGCAGACAAACAGATTTATAAAAAGATGGCCCAAACAGGTTAAAAATAGACAGATACCATAGATTGGTAGAATCCTTATTTGTCGGCCTTTCAAGAAAGGATTGAGGAGGCAACTGAACCAAAGCACACTTCCTCTAAAAAGACAAAATACAGAGTACCTATTTTCCTATGGCAATTTATAATGCGAATTTCCGCTAATCAGCTCCAGTCACGTGCAGGAGAAGTTCGATCATTTCTTTAACGGAACATGCTTTAGGACTGAACTCAGCCAAAACACGTAAATATAAATTTCTATCCCCGGAAATAATTGCCAGGCTCTCAGCCTGGAAATGTTTTCAATTAGAGTTTTACTTTTGTACAGAAAAAAAGGTACACGTGTCAAAAAATGTTATGTCCTGCGTTTGGTGCTTATCAAAAAAAACCCTCAAAGTTTTACGGACCTTGCCGGATCAAATTTCGTTGTCTCAAATTGACAGCAGGAGCGTCATGTTTAGTAGCCCGATTACTTGGCCGTCAGCCTGCAGTCTCCAATTATAACCGACTTCAGTAACCAGTAGCTGATGGCAAAAAGGTAGGCTAGAGCCAGGCTACACCTGCAGAGGAATCTGACCGATCAGTTACAATAACTTGGTAATAGGCCTATTTCGTAGCCGAAAATAACAGGACTGTACTATTTATGATGTATGCAGTATTAGAACATTAAAAAGTTTAAATTCAAATCAAGTCTTGCACCACAAGTCTCGAAAACCGCAAAGGCCTGAAATCCTTACGAAATTGCCGTTCCTGGGTTTTATTTTTCATCATCTTACGCGTACGTCAGAGGGCATATAAACGCTCGAAACAATACTCTGCCGATCGATTTAATGGATAGCACAAGCAGGGTGTGCGTCTTCAATCCACCCGCTATCAGATAAAACGCTGAGGTATTGTTTGCGCGTTGACTTCCAGGGAAGAAGCAGCTTCCAACGAAGACTATGCACGACGTCCACACTCTCCTACAGCACATTTGTAGGGCGCATGTCCACTCTCCTACAGCACATTTGTAGGGCGCATGTCCAGGCTCGCATGTGGTTTTTTGCAGACAAGATGAATATTCCTACAATAGATTTCCTATCCAATAGATGGTGTATGGGCAATGATGGCTTTTATTCTATAATGATGACTGATAACAACAGCTGATCCAATGGCACCAGATGATGTTGTCGACTCAGTGTTTCGCATATGCAAGGGTAAGAAATGCAAATTCTCAGTGTCTTTTCGTGTGTGTCAAGTGAATGTTCTTTATCTTTATTATAGATATGTCTGATATCGTTTGCCATTGAGAAGTTCTATTTGGGTAAGGCAAACAAACCTCCCAGATGCGCACTTTTAATGAATATTTAATTGAACGTTTATCTTTATTCAGGGGAGTGTATTTCAAAGCGATGCCGCTGTCGCAACATGAAAGTGTGCCGTTCACTATTGTGTCTCTGCTCTGACGCATGTGAGAATTCAGATGCAGCTGTAGATGCAGAGACAAAAGAGGACAGCGATAATGAAGATTGTGGAAATAGCTCTGGAAAGACGATGATGCCAGCACTTTAACGCAAGTGGTTGATTTATCAGTGGCTATGATTATATATGACACTGAAACATTTGGTTTTGCTAGAATGACTTCCTATTTCATTTCGTATTGCAAGAAATCAAAAATAAACTACGCCAGTCTATCATGATTTCAAAAACTAACGTAGAATGACCTCGCTCTAATCGCTAATTTTCCATACAACCATAGAAAATCATACCATATGTTCAACATGTTTTGTTTGCAACAGTCTTGTTTTGATCTTGTAATTCACGTCATGGCATACATATTCTTTTACTGTGGTACACTTATTCTTTTGATGCATAAATAGATTTGAATGACATGCAGTATTTATAAGCCACTACTTTTGCTCAAAGCCATGGTGCTGGTCAGCAAAATTGCATTTTTCTGGTCAGTAATTTATACTATACTGACCCAAGAGGTTTTGACAATCTGTGTAGGCAAGTGAGAAGCACATCAGGTTTCTTAGTATTGATTGGCAGGATGGCAAGAAATACACAACTTTAAAGTTGTTGAGAAAGTGCATGTCAGCGCTCGTCATTTCGAAATAGACGAAAATATCAAGGAAGGGGAAATATTTAGACCGCGCACCATAAATATTTGAATTCTTCGTTAAATTTTGAATAGCAACCCATTTTCAAAACAAAATAAACATTAAATGCCGACTTCAGCCCAATTGGCCGTGCACTATATCCACAACTTCAGTATCGAGGATGAATTCTTGTACTCAACAAGTGAAAACTTTGCTTTCCAATTGGCTCATTTCTACTGAATATGTAACAATAACATTTGATATGGAGCTGACAGTGCATTATATTGTGTAACAATGCTTGATAAAAGTTGATAAAATTTTCTTCAAACTACAGGTTGACTCCAGTAGGAACATCTGCGTGTCGTAACATGTTCTGATAAACTTGTTCAAACAGTCGACGTTCGGGCAGGTCATATTAATAAAACAACAGTAAATGGGTCCATCCAGCACATGGTTGACATTTACAAGCACAAACGCTGAGGCACTATCTTCAGTGAAAAGATGAAAGATACTGACCCTACTTTTGCTGGACTTTTTGAGGATATATATAGACTGCGGTGACCATGGTAAAGCCATGGAACTTTAAGGTAATTTAGAGAACAAAGGGCGTGCAATTCGGCCTACTACCGTAAATTGCTAGAAACTGCACTGAGACTGTAGACAGAGGTTGTTAAACACCTGCAAAAAAATTCTTGAAGTGCTTGCAATTCAAAGTGCTTTTACAAGCATAAGTTCTTAAAAGTGCATTTTTGGCATTGGCTGAAAAGAGATTTTTGTGCCAAATATTTTGTCCAAGATTGTAGTAGACAAAGCATCTCGCATATTTAAACATCTTCAAGAAGGAACTTGCTAGAAAACGTGCGATAGTTCTCTTTTTTCTATTTTAGATTCTGTTCCGACCGACTTTCAAGAAAGCTAAAGGCAGCAATTTACATACAGTGGCGGAAACCATTATTGAATAGACCAGTTAAACATTTGTCTCCATCAACTTCTATTTAGATCCAGTATTTGGCGGAACATAAACTCTCTATCTTCACCCTTTCTCTTATTTCTGTTCTATTTGTCCTTTCTCTATACTCATATTGCCTATTTACATTTATTGTCTATTTTTTATTCCTCCACATTTCCACTTTTTGAACTATTAAGGAGTCTTGATTGTTTAATTTGTCAATAATTTGTAATCAATTTGGTGCAATTTTGTCTTCAGCTTAGTTCCATACTGATGATGTCACACCGAAAAATGTATATGAGAATCCTAAAAAGTGTATTCTTTTTTATTCATTGTGCTAAGAAGTCCATTATTCAAAAAGATACCTGGTGCATTCATGGCCTAATCACTTGACACTTGAATGTAAACGTTTTTCATTCAACGCAACTTTTCTCATTTTCTTACTGTAATCCATTCAAAGAAAAGAATAAATTTTTCGATGTTAAAGCTGTATGTTTCTCTGGGCTGCGGAGCGTTTTTTTGGCAAAGGCTTATGTTCATTGATTTCATTGCGCAAAATGCTACTTTATGGCTTAATCATATAGCCTTTTCACACTGGTTTGATTGGTGAGTTATTGCAAACGCATGTAACTTTCTGATCAATTAGGACTTAGGTGCTTTTTTTTGGTCTGGTTTCAGGATTGACTAAGTTCTGCGTGTCACAGAAAACTACTTTAAAATTTCAAAAAGAGAGGCTTTGTATATCCAGGGAATAACTCCATTGCACTGAACTTTCTTCCGTTTTCATGACATTCTATTCTATTGAATGAATTTGTTTCACTTTATAGAATGCCGTTTGTTTCTCCAGACTGTAGAGCTTTTGTTCCAAAGGACTAAACTCACTGATTTTAATGTGTGAAATTCAGTTTGGCAAATGTACACATCCTGGCGTGTTACAGGCACTACGCACAAGACGTTCGACATCTCCATACCACGCAACTTGTCCATCATAGACTTACATGTTCGAGGTTTTAAAGGCAAGGGTTGCGTTGAATCAACTCCTAGCTTTTGATAGAGAAAGATAGTCTTCAGTTTTAAAAGGTTTCTTCGTAGGCAAAAATTATGCTGGTATCTTTCCAGAAAGAAACACATCTAGTTTCTGATTCCTTTTCTTCACGCAGTTCACTCTGTTTTTGTCATCTTCATATCGTTTTTAGCAACAGGAAGTCAAAATTTGGGTAAAAATTGGTCCAGGTACCTGTCAAAATGTCCCAAAAAAACTGGGAAGATGAAAAAATTTCAAAATGGTTCTTATTTCATCTTATAGCCCATAAAATTATATTAAAAGTCACCAAGTTTCCGCCCTTAAGCTTTAGCCGTTCAGGAAATATCGCCAAAAGTTTGCCATGGGAGGTAATTTTTCGAACCCGCTATGTGCTACCCTCTCAGTGCAAATAGGGTTAACAGATACGATTGGATGCTATTTGTTCAAGACATAGTTAGATCGTGATCAATTTTCCGGAACTTTGAGGTGTCACTGAAGAGGGTTGTGAGGGAACTGTTTTACTCATTGATGTTGACTATCACTACACCACTTGCTTTGTTCGGTTGTAGAATGGTGAAATCTCTTAAAAGGTTTTTAATCACTTGCAGTCTACTAGCAGGACCGTAGCATGCTTTTCGGGATTGGGGGCACAGTGTATCTTGATCAAGTATCTCCTGCGTCACCCTCATGTTAGCCACCATAGAAAAAATATTTTAACCGGGAAATGTCATGCAGAGTTTTCCCCGTCTCCTAAATGCATCACATAATCACTGTGATTTGAAACTGCAAGCATCTCATAGATGCATTACATAATCACTCTGATTTGAGACTGCAAGCATCTCGTAAATGCATCACATAATCACTGTGATTTGAGACTGCAAGCATCTCATAAATGAATCACATTATTACTGTGATTTGAAATTACAAGCATCTTAAAAGAGAAATTCAAATCTCAGAAAATCATTGGGGGGCACCGGACCCGCGGCCAGGGAATGTTATGCCACTGACTGGAATCCTGAAAGACACAATCAATGCCTATGAGGTTAAATGATAGCGTACGAACGGTGTTTTTAGCTCTCTTAACGTCCTTTTTTCGCAGATTTCAGCTCTTGGTAGTTGATCCCAAACTGATTCAGCTGAAGCAATAACATCGCTCTGCTTTGGTCTCAGAGCCAGTCCATGTTTAAGACGATAGGAGAGGATTTCATGCTCGTCATTTGCTACGATTTGATTCGGGTTTACTGCTACACCTTCTTCTAATCTTTTCGCATTCAGCGTCTTTCTGTGCCGTTATATTACAATAACGGACATTTGTACGGACAACCGTAGCGTTTCGTACAAATCGCTTTCTAGTTTTGAAATTGCAGGTTTTATACTTACTATATCGCAAGAAAGGATAACTTTTCTTTTATATCACATTGATGACTTGGCAGACAATATCAACTGTAGCATGAAGCTGTTTGCCGATGGTTCCTCACTATTTGCTAGGGTCTACGATGTAAAATAATACCCACTATTTCCTTACAAAGGAACTTCAAACCATTTACCCTATTCTGTCTGGGGGGTAACTCCCCCTCCAAAAAAGAAAAGGGTTTTTTGAAATATCGAGTAATTGAGGCAGGTGGAAGGCCTTCCATTTACGCTCAGAAGATCAAATTTATCAATGCACATTGTGACCAAGTTTCATGCGATATCGTACTTGGTTTCGGAGACATTCAAACTTTGTAATAGCCGATTGGGGACATCCTGCACTTTGCCTATTGCGAGTTATAATGGAGAAAATGTGCCATGCTGTATAAAAACTATATGCTCTAAGTTTTCAAACATTGTTTTCTAAATAGTACTAGGCTTTCCAACTATGGCTGAACCAACTTTTAGTGTGGTGGTGTTCGGATTTTATCACTGGAAGAAATTTTGCTAAATTTTTGGCAATTTTTGCTGATTTTCAAGAAAACAGTGCTGAGATCAGCAAAAAGTGTGCTGATCTGGCAGTTGAAATGAATAAGAAACTACTTGTTGGTGGATTTATCCATGCAAAGTTTCAGTGTCCTAGCTACATTTGTTCACCTTTTAGGGTGGGGGCGGGGTACATTTTTACCAAATAGAATATAATAGTAGAATATAAATGGGCGCTTTAATGGGAAATAGTATTTAATACGGTTATGTTATTCAAGCTGTCTGATGATCGTGAGAATTAAACCTGGGCCATCTGCGATGAAATGCAGAGTACCAACTTATTGCCCTCATGGGATAATGAGTTGGGGCAACGGATTTACGGTCGTTCCTGCTACCTACAACACCTTTCATCGTCTCGTGGTCAATTATTCGTTATGGTTTTCCTGTTGCTCGGAAGAGTTCTACTAAACATCTTGGTTTGACTCTCGACAAAAAATTGAACGTCAGGGAACTTAGTCTTAAACTTATTATTACTGGGGTATTTGAGTTGCAAGTACGACCGGGTGGAGGGGGCTAAATCGCCCCCCTCCTAAGTCAAGAACGACATTAGGTAGAGTCTAGATATTTCTTATTATCTTGGAATTTCCAAACCACCAGCAGAAATTTCCCAG
>JAOBRC010437900.1:0-12060 GCA_027575255.1 Scolionema suvaense
TTGCATGTCGATGTTTTGACGTCATTAGGTCGAAAACCGCAAAAAATACAATTGGGACATTTTTTGTTCAATAAATCCAAATATTATCTTCAGGAACAAACAGAAAACTCTGAATTTCATATTCTTCGATATTCTTCATATTGTTTTCTTCAACAAATCGATTTCCACCAGCCATCATCAGTGCAAATGAAGGATATAACTTTCATTCATATTAAATATCGTTGTAACTATCACAACTAATCACCACTATCAAACTATCAATCTAACAATTGCAATAGAAACTTCGAATTCACTTATTATGAAAAATGACGATCGAAAATTAAATAAATTCCACATTTGCCACAGATGAAAGCAAATGCATAATGGCATGACTTGACATTGGTGGCAAAAGAACCAAACATATAAAAAGAAAAGCATAAGAAAGGAAAAGGAACCAACATGGATCTTTGATCTGAATCATATTTATAAGATAAACTTAAATTCAGTATATGCCCTTGATTTGCTAGCTTCATGTGTCCCGACATGAGGTTTTAAAGTCCAATGTGAAAACCATGGTAGATGCATTTGGTGTCTATTTCGAGATCACTGGTAAGCTTTGAAATTCATGTTCTTTCAATGGCAGTAAATTAAATACAAGAGGCGTCAAAACGATTCCTATACTAGATACAGAAAAGAGCCTAAAAATATAGAACAAAATGGTTGAGAATGGGGGATAAATTTACTTCCAACGAGAATAAGTTTAAAATAGTTTTTCATCGTTTCTTTCAAGGAAACCCCGACGCTTTTGCCTTTCTGACCCTAATACCAGTGGAATGTCCTTTTACTTGCAGATAGCCTTTGGAACAACATCCGCTTTCCTAGCCATTATAAATTCTTACCCAGAAGTTTCAAATGCTTTACGTCATGATCAACCAACCACCTTAAAGAACAGCCTAGGCAGATGCTTTTATTACATAAAGTTGCACTTTTTGGGCTACCATTTTGCATTACCTCATGATTGTACCACCAACTTTGGAAAACCCTACTGGGGAAATCGCTTGACCTAAGCAACAATTGTAACTTCCTTCTGTAAGCAAAATATGGTCAGCCAATCATGTAAAGGTCAGGATTGCACCACCAAGCTAAGGACCAATGAGCATAAGTTATCTGAATTTCGGGCCAATAAGAATCTTTCTTGGAGGGGAACCAATCAAAATAGTCGTAACGCCCTTTAAAAGCCCCGTTTTTTGTGAATTGACATGAGAAAGGGAGAGCGCCTTGGGACCGAGAAGCACAGCCGTGACGATTACGAGAAAGTTTTTATTTTACTTTGATAGGCTACGCTTTGAACGAGTTATTCTGTGATATTTATTTTTGACTGGGAATCAGTCGTTTTCCTATTTTCTTTTCGTGCCTACCACTATTAGAAGCTAACCATGGCTCACCGTGGCTTTAATACTAAACCCTAACAGGCATAATCTAAAGTTTATATGGCACAGTTTTTTTTCAAAAGTTTACTGCAGAAATCGAATGACGTCAACATCACCGTTTTGCAAACCCTTCCTATTATCGTTTGAAGTACGAGTATTGGTGATGAGTAACGGTGTATGGTGGTGAGTATTGGTGGTGAGGAACGGTGTATGAGTATTGGTGGTGAGGAACGGTGTATGAGTATTGGTGGTGAGTAACGGTGTATGGTGGAGAGTGTTGGTGGTGAGTAACGGTGGTCCAAAGCGTTCCGGGTCCTTCGTTTCTAACGTCACAGAACAGTCCAACATGGCCCTTCGACGTGCTTGTTTTTGGTCACAATTTGACTTAAATTAGTCACACATTTATTCTTAAAATTTGTTTCTATATTGATCTATGATGATGTTGTCATATTGGAGTTGTGTGATATTAGAAGGATGCACAAAAAATATGTGGCCTCTATGAACCTTCGCTCCCATTACAAGTCAGCCTCGATAAATATAGACATGATAATTGTTACGATATGTATGTTGTATTAAAGCAATTATGTGATTGAAAACGGCAGGTGCTATGCGATCTAAGTTCCTCCTCCAATTTGACTGCTCCTTTACAAAATAAAGCAGCATGCACGAAGGCAACAATATGTTATGTAAAACGGCTTGTGGTGCGTGGCATATGTCAAGTGTTCAATACATCTGTAGAATGCCTGTAATAATAAAACTGTTCCAGATTACTTGGCAGATTACATGATGTTTTCATATGTTTGCATAGAAAATGCATGTTTTCTTTTGCAATCGCTAATAATAATTCCTTTTTCCCATCAAAATTTGAACAGTTCTACAAAGTCATGCCGTGTTATAGCTACTTCTCGAACTCATAGTCAGCCGATAAATATAAGATTAATGAATAGGATATAAAACCTTTGAATAAAATCGATGGCTGGGACAACGCCATTATCGTAGAAGATAGGAGTAGCTAGGTAGCACTGCTGGTTGACTTCTATGTGAAAAGAACTGGAAGATGATGAAATCAGCTATACGAGCACTTCTAGTAATCATGCAATTAATTGCTCACTCCTTTGGTGCGTGGTTTTTGCTTGAATCTGGACCAGAGTTGAAAATTGATTCTGATAGTGATACACCAAGCAGTAAATACATGACTACAAGAAGTAGCGTTGTTGCATGTGCATTGCGATGTCATCTCACAGATGGTGACTGTGAGTATGCTGCTGTTAGTCACCACTGCTCATTATTGCCTTCTAAAGAAGATTTCGACCAAATATCAGAAACAGATGTGCAAGTGTTTCAATATACAGGTAGGCTATCCGTCATGTAAGAACGCTCTTTCACTATTAGAACAATTCTGTTCCCATTTTAAACATGCTTTGAATTCGGAAACTCCTAATTAGCATCCGAATTCAACGATTTCGACTACTGCCACTGGTCTACCGGACAGAATGGACACAGAGGCGCCATTCGACAAGGGTTATCATAAAGTAGCTCAAATCTGTGAGACATGGCCAATCAATTTCCGCTTGAATCTTTAGGGCTCTGGTTAGCACAGTTGGTTACGTGGCTGACTTGTAACTTTTGGGCTCCAGGTTTGAGCCTCCCTCCAGCGCTAAGTCCCTAAAGATTGGGATTGGTAGGGATTAAGGAAGTTAAGTAATATCTCAACAGCTTTGTATGGGGAGAAGAGCAGCATTCCACTTCAGTAACGTGCTTTATATAATAAAGTAGCCCTATGGACAGTGATTCTCTAACTTTCCAGGACAAAATATAGCCAAGCTTTTTACAACCAGCGCCTTTCATAATGCATTTAGATAGCACTGAAAGCAAATAGGAGTGGAGTATATTATGTGTAACATTACGTATTCTTCGTGCAATTGGTTTCAAATTTTGATCTGATTTACCTTGCGCCAGGTAATTTCAGCGCAGCTCAAATTATGCTAACGATTTTAGGAGGTGTCAGGGTCCATTAATGCTTGCTTAATCCTGACGTTGGAAGACGAGGCTGAAGCAAAAGTTGCGAAAGTGGATACAACTCAGCGCTTTGGAACCATGTCAAAATGGTGCTGCATAAATTATGTAAAAATTCAAAACTAGAAGAAACACAGTCTTTATATGATGCTTTGTATTTACATCGCCCTCCTGATCGATTTGAAGCAAGTCGGTTGTCTGAAACGTTGAATGAAACGGATTTTCATGTCATTTGGCCTCCCTAAGGAACTTTAAACACCCGGAACGTGAACTGGCAAATATTGCTACTAATCGCCTTTCATAAACTATGGAAAGCGAAACCAATACGAGATTTAAGTGCTCTACGATATTTATTGGGAGAATTCAAGTGTTGCTGGTAGTGTTAATTACATTAACCCTATTTAAGCCTGGTTTTCATTGATCGTAAGCCAATCGGAAGATGCTTATCCAACATGTCTACGATGGCTTATGTCTTTGTTCGTCAAGTTACGATGGCGATATTTATCTCATCGTAAGGATGACAACGTTTTTCCTCGCTACAATGAGATAAAGATCTGCATCGTAACTGGAGGAATAATGCGTCTGAAAGCTTTCCTGCTATCTTACGACGATTGTAAGATGGGCTTACGATCAGTGAAAACTAGCCTTTACGGTCAGGGGAGGTATATTTGCACCTCTCTGTTAAATATTTCGATACCTTTTGAACCGCATTACATATATCTCTAAATCGACGCAGAGCTTAATATTTAGTCCTGATTGTGTCCAAATTTAAGCTTATTCAGATTAGGGGTTCAAAAGTTATGAAAATTTTATTGGAGTAGTCTGATACAGCTTCATTGTATTTCACATGGGCAATTTATAGAGCAGGCACGCTAATGGTGGGCTTCCTATGTGATCGATTAGAACCAAACTGGGCAAAAACACGGAATCCAGTGGACTTTTTCTGGGCAATTGAATGCCTAACGATTGCCCATGCAAATTTTGATGTCATTTGGGCTTTCTGCTCGGGAGAAAATTGAAGAAGGCATTAAGATTCGTGCATCAAAGAGGACCTAATTAGGACATTTCACAGTTTGTTACAGGACTTAGACATATGGTCGAAGCAACACAAGACTTATTACAAATTTAACACGATGACAGATACCCTTCAGTTTCACATCAGCGACTAGTTTCGAATACTTCTTTACCCATAGTCATGTTATCACAATATGCTGACAAAAGTCTAACAAATTTATAACCAAATCTGGTTAACATCCTTTACTGCCAGCTAATAACCACCAATCATTATTGCAAAACCAAATTCAAATAAAAGCACCTCAACCCATTCAAAGAATAATCCCAAATAATGAGATCTCATATCAAATCATACTATAGAGACATATAAACTAAATTATAAACTAATTTACAAAATGACAAGGCCTAGACAGTGTGTCTTTTCTGTCTCATCATTCAACGATGGGAAATGTGTTCTTACATCAGCGCCGGCGTCAACTGGAAGAATTTTCCCAGGGAAAATTTCGTTTTGGGACATTTTTTCCTGTTTTGGGCAATTGAATTTTTGCAGCACAATGAGAGGGCCTCTAGAGCAGGCCAGGTTTTGGCTCCACCCTGAAAAAAGCTGACTGTAAAACAGAAGATTCTTCTTTACCTAAGGTATCTGTAGGTAGCTATCAAGCTAATCCTAGTTACGATACTTCTGTAATGGCTTAAACAATCACTAAGCTTGTTTTTCAAGGCACATGCAGAGCACTAAAATGAAGAAATAAATACCAGAATGGACACAGGAGAAAGTCTGCTCGAGCTTTGAAGCTCGATATGTCCCCTTCCCAGCTAACGCGCTATGAGACAGTGCATGTGAGACCCCCAAAAATCATAACTTTCCCATAAAATGACAACTTCAACTCCACTTCCAGTGCTCCAACTTGGCACAAAGGTACCTCAGGGTTTGCTCTACCTTTGGCTATTACCAGACAAGTGCAGTGAATAAATGAGCAGATTTTATAGTCGCAAGTTTAGACGACGTCGCACACCATTGCTAGCCATCTTGCTTTACAATCAACCCGTACGGCACGGCAATCCCGCCGAATTATATGCACATTATATTAGATGCACTTTGACCAGTAGCGTCTGTTTGTCAGGGAGGAGAATTAATCTCACGAAGAAATTCACTACGCCAGAGTGGCTCCTTTTTATCACAAAGTTTTGTCTCCATGATTATATTTCTTCATATGTGCTGACCGTCGCTAGAAGACGAGTAGTTTAAAAGTCAAAGGAATAGACTTATCAAGATACAATTGCGTTTTAAGATCCGCTTTCTGCGGATGATAATAATAGTTTCCAATGTTTTGCTGTTTCCTCAGCTCTCATCTTTACTGGTGGCATTCAGTACGAGGCAGCGGTGCCTGAAGTATTTTGGCTCACATTAAAACATTAACAGCTGTCTTAACTGATGATTTGCACTCGGTCTTTTCGGATATATAATAGTAGCATCATTTCTCATTTAACATGCACCCATGTTGCAGGCATCTATTATTGAACTATGGAGAGAGTTTTCTGACAAATTTGTAGATCCTTAAGTTTTCCCTTGGGTATTTTGGTATACTCTAGATTTGGACGAATGCTCTTTGGGAATGGCCACCTGTCACGAGATTGCAATTTGCACCAATACAATTGCATCATTCACGTGCTCTTGTCCAACTGGCTATGTGGGAAATGGTGGAACTGAATGTGTAAACATTGACGAGTGCTCAACGGGGACTTCAATCTGCCACCAAAATGCTACTTGCACAGATACAGATGGATGGTACACGTGCAAATGTCAAGCGGGACTTGAAGGTGATGGAGTTTCATGTGAAGAAACGAGCAAGTGCACATCGGGCAACCATAATTGCCCTACGTACAGTGCGAACTGCGTTGATCAGCCTGGGTCCTTTTCATGCACATGCAAAGAGGGATTCATTGGAGAAAGAAACATATGCAGAGCAAGTGAGTATGTAATGGAAATATTTATTCTTGCCAAGTTTGCCCTGAGTAATGTTTCATCTTTTTAGGCGTCCTTTTTTTCACGGACGGTTACATTGTTAGAGCAATATTAAACCCATTTAGACCGGGCTTTTTTGGCTGGTGTAGTACCGGGAGGGGGGGGGGGGCGAATTCCGCCACCCTCCCGGATGTACCTGTTAAGTACCTGTTAGAACATAAAAGACATACTGTGCTTTAAAACAATCTTTTAGGAGTACAATAAACTAAAAATGGGGCTTTGGGAGTTCCTAGAAGTACCTCAGCTACAAGTTTTGCTAGGTACACTTTTTGCTATTTCGTCAATTTTGCTTCATTTTGAAGAAAAATCGTCCCTGAGACGTTTTGTCACCTGCAACATGTCTTGCAATTGGCTATTGCTCACCAAACTCATACACCTTTTGGTTTGGTTTCTTACGAGTTCAATAGAACTTAAATGGTGCTTCTAAAAGGTGCACTTAAAGCACAACAAGATATTTAAGTGGAAGGATGGTCAGAATTTTAAGGGATTTTTTCGCATTTTTGGACCCACAGCCCTCCCAAAATCCTATCGCAGTGCAAAATCGACTCATAAGCGGGATATGAAACTTATGCTATCGTATTCAGTATGAAAAACTACGAAAAGTCGCAAAAAACGGGCTTTGAGGGTGTAGCCAAAAAAATTCTACGTTGATCAATATGCGAAAGTGGCGGAATCCGCCCCCCCCCCCCCCCCGGTATAAATAGGGTTAACCGTACAATCTCGGACGAAGTATGTTGGTCAAAGGCTATTTTCTGCAAGTCAAAACCGCTGAACCCATATATGGTGCGATGTAGGTATCGACCAAGCTGTGACAAGATGCTGACATTTTGTCCTTCTCAATGAGGGTTAGAAGCAAAATTAAGGGCTGAAAGCGGAGTCGCTACCATTTTTTTTAACTTTCCAACATTGCGGCGGGATAGAGGAGGCGCATCTGGAGACATTAACGGGAAACTGTAGTTAGGTTCTGGTTCTTCATGAGAATGCTAAGCTGTTGTGCTGTTAATAATACCAGCGATACTCCGTAAGTATGAAAAGTTAGGCCATCTAACCCTGTTTCTATCAGCCTGTGCTCTAAACAAAGGAAGAACCTTAAATTGACTTCAGTTTGGACAAATTTCATGACGAAAGCTTGCTTCTTTCGGGAATTATGAAGTCAGAGCTGCCAGGAAATCGTGCAAGGAAATCTGTGTATTTTGCAACTGATTGTGCCACCGAGAATCTTTACAGCAGAGGTTTTTAAAACCATGCAGTGTATCTTGTTTGAGAAGACTCTCTCTTTTACAAGTCCTCTCTAAAATTAGAGCCCTTTTGTGTTATCATTTTGAATAAAAGAATCCCAGTAAAACAAGAGAGTGTCGGCAATGAAACAAACAATGATTCCTACATTACCACATTAAACTCTAGTCATATAAAATCCATATCTGCTGTAGCCACATAGAAGTCGACATCAAGAGACTTCGTGCAAAGAAGGTACAAATTTGACATGAACCATCGACCTATAATTAAATTATACCTCCATGGATGGACATAAGGTACCGCTACTTAAACGTGATAAAAATATGAGGTTCCGGCACATTAACTTGGACCGTGTGTAAGGTGCCGGCACGTTAACTTAGCCCTAACTTAGCAAAAACACGAGGTGCTGAATCATCAACTTCGCATGATCAGAAGGTACCAGCACATCAACTTGTTGGAAATGTATGGTGCCGGCAAAATAACTTGGCATTGACATACCGGCACGTCAACTTGTGCACATATCCCTGACTTTCCCTAGCCGGAGATAGTCAGAGCTAGTCATACTTCGTGAGAAAAGTTAGGTATAAATGCAAATTTAGGTATACTACTTCCAACTAGAAGATTTTATCATCGCTAGTCGGAGTATACAATCGTGGTAAAAAATATCCCGGACAAAGTGAATGTCTGAAGAACATGTGCAGTTTCATTGATTCAGGGGTTTGCAGGCTTGCCCCCTTCTCCCACTCAATGTTGAGATAGGTGAAAAGTCAGCGTAGCTGCGAGAGGAACTTCGCAACACTGTACAGGGGGGAGAGGGGACTGTTTCATGTCACGATTATAGTACTGCTCAAGGGCAACGCTTAGGCATCCTTTGAAGTTAGTCAGAAAAGATAGCGAAAACTGATAACGAGCAAAAGTCGAGCGCACAGATCGAAATCTGACTAACTTGAGTTCCATTCTTCTCAAAAAAAAGAGCTAATTGGGATCTTGTCGCTAGTTTAGGCCTAGTCAGGATTCTTATGTCTGTGCTCGCAGGGCCTAAGTTTTATTCGTAGGTAATTCAGTGGTACATATTGTTTGCGTGACGAAAGGGTTGCTTTCACAATAAGCCGTCAACATTTCATGATGGGAGTTGTGGATAATGCTGGTTTTCTGAGGTGGGAATGTGACGACCTTTACTCACAAAGTCAAGCAGGAACATGGCAAATCTACGAACGCTAACATCCCGTCGGAAATGAATTTATCGCGCTAACTTATCGGAAGAAACTTCGCTGTGTGAAATTTGCATCGGGCGAAACTTTAATTGTGTGAATATTTTGCTACGTGGCCAAAATTACGTTACTTTAGCCCTACGCTGCTACAGAAATGTAAACAAACTTTAGGTGAAATTAATTTTAGAGTGAAATTATTCATCAATCATAACCTTCCACAAACCAAGTGCACTGTTTTGCACTTGCTTGCTTCATCAGTCACCTTTGGCCGTGGTCCTGCATTTTATAATTATGTCAAAATGAGTATGCTTATTTTGCAAAGCCCATGGAAATAATCTATTATGCATAGTGTCACGTTCTTGCTTAATGCAAAGTTGTGTTTACCCAATATAATGTTTTGATAGCATGCTACTGTGTGCGATGTCTTACTCCAATTCAGAACGAAATCGTACCTTATAAAAGATATGGTTTACTCTTGGATGTGCATTGTATTCATTTTTTGAAATCACTCATGCGTGGAAGAATGTGTGCCACACATCGCACATAGGGATACACCAGCAGTTGTGTGCGATTGAAATAATGTCCAATTGCGTTAACCCTATTATTACCGAGGAATTTAAGTTTCTGTATAACCGGGAGGGCTAAATCACCCCCTCCTAAGTTACAATCCACCTTGGTTAGAGTTTAGATACTTGGTGCACTACAAACTTAGTATCTTGGGATTTCAAAATCACCAACAGAAATTTCCCAGCATGCATCAATTTATGCTGATGTCATCATTTGTTAAAAAATTTGAAAAATTGCCAAATCTCACTGATTTTCCAGACTTTTCAACGAATTCTCAATATTTTCAAATGTTTTTCACCTGAGATTGTTCAAAAGGGTTTCTTTGAGACAGTATGCAGCTGTTTCAACTACTTTAATCAAAAATTAGGAAAAACCTCAAAACTCTGTTTCTCTCAAACAACAATTTTGGTAATTTGGCAACCTGCCATCCAGAACGTCGCCATTATGGGCGATCGACAAATTGACAGAGGAATATTATTTGGCCCTATCATGTTCTATGTGATTTCAGGAAAGTCATGAAATTTCAGTGCAAAAACTGTATTTATTCAGAAGTTATGATAAAAACAAACTGGCTGGGGGGACGGGGGAGGGTTAACCATGACGTTGCTTAAGAAGGACCTGAATTAGAACTGAAAATAAATTAACCGAGTTTGGAATAAATTAACCGAGTTTGGTAATTTCAAAAACAGAGATTTGTAGCCAAGTGAGCACACTCTGTAAGGAATTGATTAGAGAATAAATTTTCGTCACACCTTCAAAATTTGCCATTTCGACCTGGCAAAGTTTTGCCCGACAATGCATGAAAGCGTTTTTAGAACATTCATATTGCATTGCTCATGTACGTGAAAGTACAAATGTGATCAGTTTAAGAAGTTTTATGAGGTGTAGAACTCTTTGTGCACGTAAGCAAAAAAATCTGGGAGAAAGGAGAGCAGATTTGTCAGCGTCAAAGAGACATACAGGACATACAGTGTGTTGTGTTTTAGAACGCTCGAGATAAGCTACCATCTCAGGTAGGGCCTACTATTTCGACCAGTGAGAGTTACCATCTTGAGCTATGATGTTATGTAAATATACGTAGTACTGCTATATTTGTCTTCCAATATTCCAGTGACCTGGCACGTGATATGTACTCATCGACTAACACGAAGGAGAACATTCCAGACTAGGCTACATAAGCATTTTAATTGTAAGCATGACGAAGCAGTATTTGTAGTTTATAAGATAGTTGAATGTTAAGTCCGCAAGCGCATGAGAGTCCATAGTGAAGTGAGTAATACAAGTTCTGTTCTGTGAGTTAAACGTGACTGATTCTTTTTTGAGAGTATTTGTGTTCACGGGATCTAGTTCCCAAGTATATTGCCAGAATTTTTACTTTTCAATTCCAGCACAAGTAAAAAAACATGACTCCTTCCAAAATTTGGGCTTTTATAAGTAAAAAAAAAATGACCATAATTGGTTTCGAGACGTCTAGATTAGCAATTTGAAAAAGAAGACGGCTAGAACAGATGATTAGCAACAAATCTCAATCTGGCCGTCCACTTGGTATCATTTATCTAGTCGTCGTTTCCCGTTTTCACAAGAAGATGGCCAGGTGGTCACAAGTAGTATTCCGAACTAGCAGCTTATCGCTTTCCCCCTGACAACCAGAAAACTGATCGATCGGCCAACGTTCTGACCATCATGAGTGAAAAGAGCTAATTTTGTAGGAGGAATGACGTCATATATCACTAGCTTTTTGTTATGATAGAATTCTTGTTTGCAAGCAATTTTTGTATTGAAGATAGCCTCACATGAAGCCTGTACTGTCTAACCTGGATGCCAAGCTATGATGTTATCACTCACACGAAGCCTTCATTGTCTAACATGGATGCCAAGCTATGATGTTATCACTCACACGAAGCCTTCATTGTCTAACCTGGATGCAAATCTATGATGTTATCACTCACATGAAGCCTGTATTGTCTAACCTGGATGCCAAGCTATGATGTTATCACTCACACGAAGCCTTCATTGTCTAACCTGGATGCAAATCTATGATGTTATCACTCACATGTAGCCTTCATTGTCTAACCTGGGTGTCAAGCTATGATGTGATCACTAACACGAAGCCTGTATTATCTAACCTGGGTGCCAAGCTATGATGAGACCACTTCACTTCAAATCAATTCACTCTCTCAGTAAACAGCTTGGACGAACCATGCAGGCAAGGTGAAGTCGGAGCTTTCGAATATTTAGCGCGATAAGATGTCATGGTTTATGCACTGCACTATAACAGATAAGACCGATAACACATATCGTGCGGTGTGCGGCCTAGTTCCATGTCTCGCACAGACAGCGTCACGCTTGACTGCATAATCTATTGTTCTCTTATCCAAGCTGCTCGATGTTAAACCGTATATGGCAGCATTTATCGTGAGCTATGGTGTTGAATCTGTGCGAGACATGGCCCGCTGTAGGAATTTATTGGCAAAGCCTTATTCTTTATTGACTGCACATTATTTATTTGAAAATTATGTAATTACAAAACTGCTCGTAATATTCAGGACTAGGTTCGGTAAGCAAGGACGCACTTCTGTGC
>JAOBRC010438011.1:0-12059 GCA_027575255.1 Scolionema suvaense
CCATCGTTCCAAGTTAGTGATGCCAAATGACGTCCACACTGGACAAAAATAAACTTGGCTGCTTCGTCAAATCACCTGGGCTGCTTCGTTATTTTCACCTTACTATAGGCTACTTTGTTAGTTTCACCCAGCTCTTTTTAATGTCGCTGGTAAATCTCTACCTTGTCACTTGAAGTTGAAACATGGCTGGAGTAGCGATAAAACCAAGAAAGCAACAAATACTCTCGGCATTCGGACGGAGAGAGCTCGTAAATCAAATAGAAAAATTGTTTCGAGGCAGTGTTGCATCTTTGCTGCTGTTGTTCGCAACATTTACTCGCATTTGAAGTTGAGCCATCACAATTTGAGAAACTCATCTAAGGCCTACCGAGCTGCGTTGGAAGAATCCGATAGAGTTATTCAAAATGAAGACGTGGAGATGTGCTCTGATGATGGGGTCGAAGTAGAGACAGATATCGCTACTGTAAAAGCAGGGGAAGGTGCTGATATCATACAGGATCATCCAGATATATTCTCTGAAGATGAGGAGAAGATCCTGACTGGAGCAGAAATATGGGGTCTGATGGATGGAGTGACAGCATTAGTGAGCCCGATGAAGGCCTTGATGTATCAAAATCCGAACCAGCCTCAGAAGGAGTGAAAGCTGCGTTTGAAGCCTTCGAAAAATGATTTTTGTCATATGCTGGGGGGGAGGAAGTCTGTCAAAGCCGCGAAGCAGCAGGCGAGACAAGTCATGACCCTTCTTGAATATGTAGATCCAAAAATGGAGAAGGTGGAGAGCTTATTTGATGTGTCAAATCTTCATAAGTAATGGCTAGAGTGGTCTGAAAAGAACAATCATAAACCTGGAACCAAGCGGTCTCACATAGGGGCTCTTGGCTTTATGGACTTTGCTTACGGGAAAAGAGCTGTCTGAAGCAAGGTAGATGGAACCTAAACGTCTGAGTTGATGACATGCTCGCTGTCAGGGAGGAAGTACAACTTTGGAGCTGTGGCTTCTGAAATGAAATTACTCGGAGGAAACGGGAAGTGCTTCGCCGTGATATGGAAAACATTAAGAACGTTAACCATTTTCAACAACCTTATGATGCTGATCACTCTGCTGAGATTCGTTCTCAGCTCAAAAGAAATAAAAAGAGTAAGTCTTTTGTGCCATTGCGTGACGAATATTGCCCAGGAAGAGACGACCTGATGACCTACATGGGTATTAGACATGCACATCTCTGTCGCTTTTGCAAGGATTATGTTGGTTACTCTGTATGCAAAACTGAACATTGTCGATGCCCAAAAAACAAGACTGAAAGAATGGGTCGATAGAAGAAGACAATTTGTTAGCAAGGGGAACATGCAAAATATCATGTTCTTCGACGCTGATGGATGAAACAAACATTGCAGGGTGTCGTTACGCACAATGTCGTTGGGTTAGAGATATGAGTAGATGACGAGCAATCTTTCAGCTCGTCAATTACATTCTGTGGCATCTTGCTGGGAATTGAAATGGAAAGGCACCGAGCGGCAAATGGAAATCGCCTGAGAAATAGCCATGAGAAAGTTGGTAGGGTCGATAGCACTACCAACCCGCTGCAACAGCGCCATGTTCAAACAAACAGCTTTTGCCACAGGGGTGAGAAAATGATCAGGTTCTCACCAAGATTTAGATTCACTTGCAACCCAGATGCAGAAGGAAGCTTCCATGAACAAGCGACTAAGATCTTTATAGGTAGCAAGAGCAGCTTTGTTGGGGAAGCACAACCGCTTAAGGTAAGCGAATGTTGTTCTGGCACAATAGCCTCTAGCGTCTACCTCGATAGCAAAGAAGTCGGCTTTCCATCCGGAATCCTGCACTGACTGCACCAGAGAGCTATAATTGTCAGTTCTGGTGGCAGGCGCTCATGTTTTCCTCGCAAATGCAAGTTCATTCAATAATACGAGGTCTGAGCGCAGTTCTGTGATAGCAATGTGGACAGGGAATGTATACGTCCTACCAGTCAGTAGTCAGCAATAATGCATCGATCCTTGGCTTTGACTCAAAACCCCTAAACATCACACATAGAGGTCCCCAGGGTTCAGTTCTGGTTTCCACTGCCAGAAAACTACAGAAAGAAGTAAATAAGGATTTAACATGTTTGAATAAATGGCTCCTAGCAAACGAAATATCTCTAAACCAGAGCAAAACTGAGTGTGTGTACTTTCACAAACCCAACTCCCCAGTTCCAACTTTAAAGATAAAAATACATGGCCATCGAATCCATAACTCTTCATATATCAAATATTTAGGTATCTATCTGGATGAAACCTTGAGTGGCAAAAAACACTGTGAGATTCTTTGTGAAAGGCTAACTAGATTGAATGACATGTTTTGCAAAGGTAGGCATTTCATTTCCAAACTGGAAATGAGATCTGCTCATTTGCCATATTTGCGTCTCATGTGTACTATGGTTGTCAAGCCTGGGGTCAGAAAGGCAATATGAGTGATGATCACAGACACGCAGCCTGAAGCATGATTGTAGATGATTGAATGTTGGAGACCCGCTCCAGCCACGAGGGCTCCCATTCCGGAAACAATTGCTGCAACCACGCATATCTAAGAAGCACGTACCAGAGGAACCACCAGGAAAGATGATAAATTCGACAGATGGTTGTGATCTGGTGCAGGCCCTTGAGTAAGCATCACCTGCAAGACAGAAGCCAAGTCCTCAGTCACTGTCCACCCATTTATTGTAGCCAGATTTGCCTAGTGCATGATTTAAGCTGGAGTTATTGATTTCTAAACAAAATAAAGCAATAACTTCCATCTCAGGTTTGATTGAAACTTGCATGGAAAACTTTAAACTATGCTGCAGTATAACATGTCCACTGCAGCGCTCTTCGGTCACTTACGTTTTTACAACCTTGGTGAAAATATATTCGCCAAGTAAAATTTTAGATCAAGTAACTCAGTGTCATTAGTTGTCTTTCCTCTTTCCCCTTCCCCGACAGAGTCTAATTTCTTGGCAAGGCGAAAATTAGACTTGTATGCATTGGCAAGTCCAAATTTGAATATTGCTCACAAACAACATTGACAATAGGTGGGACAATAGATAATTGGTGACCCCGGTGCTTCTTAGCACCACGCTCTATCGGCAAATCTCTGACTCCCGAGGACGAGGGGTCACCGCCGGTTGCACCAGTTTTGCTGTGGACTTAACGCGGATTCGAGAGTGGGTATCCATTTTCAGGGCAGTATGAGTGGTATCCGTTTTCAAATGCTTGTAGCATTCTTCGACAATGACGAGAAACCAACCTGAGCGGGACTCAGTAGTTGGGAGAAGAAGTGCAGGGCTGTCTGCGCCAATGGAAAACCAACCCTTTCTAATGTGTTACCCAAAACGGCAGTTGGGAGAATGCAGTGGTACACTCAGTCCGATTTTCGGTCATGAGAACCCAACACTCTTCACTTCAGTTGGGAGAAATGTGTCCTGAACACAATGCCTTACTTCTCCCATGTGAAACCAGCCTGAGTGTCTTGCGGAGCTCAGCAGCTGGGAGAAGTTTGGTATACCCTAGTTAACACGATCTCACTTGGCGGTTTCAGTCTCTGTTCTCTTAAGGGAGTCAATGAGTGGGGATCTAAAACCAAGCCTGAAGGCCTAGCTAAAGGGATTGCTAGGTGTCCAAGGTTCACGTCGAGCAACAAAGACTCTTCAAAGTGCCACATCACCATCATTGCTGAACTAACGATCTATCGACTGGTTACTGGAAGGGGTCAAACGTTAAAGATGGATCAGCTGATTTGTCTCATTAGCGACCGCTCATCGCCTGCAAAGCTTACTTGGCCCCTGTCCCCCCGACATCGTGGTGGTGTCGTTCTGGCGATCGAACTCTGGTTCCTGCCTCCCAACAACAACAACAACAGTTTTGCAATAAGGCGGTCATATGCTGTCCAAATTATCAGATGCACAATGAATCTAATAAAACACCAGCAGTAGACTAGGCTACCTGTGTGAAAATCCAGGTAACTGGAAACTTAGATTTAAAACTTTGTGACACCACCGCTATGATGTTTGCCTGAGAATCTTTCCTCAGGATTAGCAGTAACCTTATTTACATCTAGTTGTTCAGTCTTTCTAATGTCACTTCATATAAAAAGCGTTGATGCTATCTATCTGTAAAACATCTCGTTAGGCTTGGATGTGACCTTCCTTATCAGAACAGTCAGTATTTCTGTGTGTTTTATTTGTATAGGAATAGATGATGGTTTGGTCATAAGGCTTGGTGAAACTTAGAATTAACATTGTGCTTATAATAGAGTATGTTTTCAAATTAATTTAGGTTTTTCTGTTTGTATGCAGTGACAGGATTTTGATTTCCAGCATAAAGCGTTGCAGCATAGTTGTGATGATTGTACTTGGTTGCGTTAATGCTGGTTCTCATATGATATTTTACTAAATACACATTCAACTGCATCATGTTTATTGTACTGTTGCCAACTCATTTAAATTGTTTCGTTATTGTCTGATCTTTTTAGCATCGATGCCACTAATTCAACCATGTGAATGATTCTCCAGCGGAGCATGCCAACGCCATCATGGAGAGGATCATCAGAGAGAGATGTTTGTATATGTCTCTTTGCCAGGGGGCTGATTTTTTCTGGAACTGAGCTGAGGTTTGTGTTTTTTACGTCTTCACCAAGTTTTCTCTAACTTTCAATGTCAGTGATCAGAGTTTCCTCTGGATGGAAAATGATGTCCAGTATTAGGACGCTAAAGCTTAATTCGAATTGAGTTTTATCAGAAGGATTCCCAGATTTATTTACTGTAGTCTGACTTAGAGGGTTCCCTTGTCTATAAATGTCACTAACGGACAGTATCTCTTAAATGATTTGTTTGACTAAAAAGACATTCTGAACAATGAAAATACTTGTGCTATCAGGTTTTTATTGCTATAGAACTTATTTAACTGGCAGTATCAGATCAGTCAAACAGAGTACACTTGAACGTAGATTTGATTGTAGCTACTACCATTCAGGAATTGTTCCAGTTTTTGTATGGAAGTTCTGAATTTTTCAATCCAGCCAAATTCCGCTGTGGTCAAATCCTTATGAGATTTCCCGTTCAACAATATATATGACTAGAAAAGAAGGTTTTGTAGTTTATGGACTTCGTTCATATTATGCAACTTTTATGGGCAATGTTTGGTGCTTAATTGCATTTTTCTGAATGGTCAGATGCATCTTCATGTTCCTGCAAAGTTTCATGACCATTGTTTCAGTATTTTGAGTTTTAACTGGATGTTAATTTTACCACCCAATTGTTTGACGTCCATCAAAATGTAACGGGAACTTATCGTATGCTAATTATTCTAACGTAGACAATAATTTATGTAATTTATGTTGTGCGCATTTGTAGTGATTGTTTTATACAATCAGCGTGATAGAGTAATCGGCAGGATTGATTGAGAGTGACTTGCTTGGTGCGGCACGAATAAGAGATATCAGTTATTGTTATTATAGATCCGTCTATTCAATCTTCTAGGGTGAACCTTAGAGGTTAGTAAAAGAAGTAGTGTACATTCTTAATGAAGTATATACAAGGATAAATAAATCCATTTACAAAAAGCCCAACCCGAATAGGGTTAAAAAGGATTTCTCAGACCCTATCAGGTTGGTCCTTTTAAAACCTAAGTTGACTTGACGGTACCTCTGGTCCAAAAGTTTTGCTTACTGTGCTTATTGGAAACAAATTAGAATGCTACGGAAATGACCAATGTCTTAGTATTCTCTACATGAAATTTTTTGAAAGCACTATAAAAGTGGCTACATTGTCGCTTAGGTTGTAGTGTCAGAAATATTCACCATTTACTGTTCACTCCCTGATTTCTTCATATTCTCCCTTTCGGCACTGACGTCACGAGCGTCGCTGCTAGAGTCTACCATCTTGGCAGAGGTGCTAACATTTCGGATCGCTCGCAGTGAACTCGCTTGGAAGCAAGCATGTCTTATGATAGAGTACATGGAGAGTTTGCCAGCAGAGGCGCGGAAAAGATACGAAGAAAAGCTCAATATTATCGGTAGTTATTTTATCTTCTTTCCTGCTGTCTACTTGGCGCCGGGAAAACGTTTCCTTGTTGTCTGTTACGATATAGATGCATTATACGGCCTCTGTTTCTGGCTAGTGATTTTATTTTTATTATGTTTTACTGAGGAGTGAGTTGGACATTGGAAGTCCTGAAAAGATGTTGCTAGGCCTAGGCAGCCTAGCAGCTATTTACCTATCTGTGTATTTAGCTAGGCTGTCTTCAGCTTGCACCACAGATTCTTATTATGTATGCAACGAGTTGAGCCTATACCCTACTTAGCTATGTCACTTCAGAATTTCCTGCTTTTCAGGCCTTGGTGTTTGCCCTTATAAACTCCCACTCAATGGCCAACACTGTCATCTGTCAACTGTCACCATTTGTATCATTACTTGATCAAGTCTCCCAGTAAGTTAGGCTACTATCGTTGACTGTCGTTTGAGCTAAATAAAAATAATCCATAAATCTGTCTTAGTTCAGACCTGACCACTATGTTCTTTATCAATGCTTAGGGTTAACAACTAGATCATATAAGAATGATTAAGGTTTTTATTTTGAAGGATACGACTCTGGGGAGGTGCTAGTGAAAATTCATGGCCTGGTCATAATTGCCTGTCTGCAATTTCCTTTTTTCCTTTTTCTGGATTTAGATTTCTTTTGTGTGTGTAACTATAGTTTTAGTTAATGCGAGATTTAATGCAATTAACAGAATTAAGTTTTGAGTAAAGTGCCTAAATTGCAATTATTAATTCTTCAAAAATTAATTACCGTCGGGTAATTTCATGTATTTATATTTGCTGTATTGAATTCTACTGTTTTTCATTTGTATTGTAGGCAAGGATATACTTGACTTAGCTTGTCTTTTCCTTTCCTCGTGCAATGTCAATCAGTTTGCATCTACTGCTCCAACAGCCACGCAAAAAAAATTTAAAGAAAAACAATAAAAGCATGATCTTACCGATTATGTTATGAAAATGCCAGAGCTACTCAATTTTGTGTAGTACCGGCAGTGTGGTTGCATCTGTTCTAGCTACTAGTTATTTTGCTAGTGCATTGAGTATGTTTAGTTTAGGTAGCTTTGTATGTAAATCGTATGTATATACTATTTGGATCGCTTTTAGGAGTGTTCTCTCCAGAAGCTATGGAGAATTATAAGTCGTTAGAAGCATTTAAGTTCTTCGGTGATGGATGGGTGCAGTTTGCAAAGCATGTGAAGAGGCACAATGCAATTTTACTAAAAGCTGATGTCCGCCCATCATATCGTACCACTGGGAAGCCACACAAACCATGGGTAGCTCTTGGACTAGCTGGGAAGGTTTTAGCTGGTCATTGTAATTGCATGGCAGGGTCAGATTTGTTTGTTTGTTTATTTACAGTTTAAAGGCTAGGTTCATAGGGGGTGTTTGAGCAATTTTCATACTAATCCTAAGGCAGGGGCCTTGTGCTGGTGATTGGAGCACATGGTGGTGGTGGTGGTGATGTTTTGTAGATGGGGGTTGACATAATCCAGTTTAACAAAACTTGAATAGTGGTGATAGCAAGTCAAATAGAGAGATATACCATAGCAGAATTTCTTTGTTTCATGCATGTTCATGCCGTTGAATCTTGTATTCGTAGCAGAACTTCTAAAGTGTATGGCACTAGCACCACTTTGATCTGTATGTGGAGGTCACGTCTGAAAGATGTAGGTGGGGCTTGCAAACTGCAGGAGGGGGGGGGGGGGGTAACATTTTTCAGGTGGGCGTCCAGACTCCCTAGGAAAGTATGGCCAGGTTTCGTTTGCTCTCAACCTGACTTATGGTAGGCTCATTTCTGGTTTGGTAGTTACATGCTTGTTTCTGTTATCTTCGTACCCAGAAACGTATAACACTAATAAACATGGTGCTAGTGATGTGGTTGTCATATTCGCTTTTTTTCTCCTTAAACGTTGGGCTGTTTGAATTGCACTGTGAAGAGCTTATTGTTATAATTGGTCTACTATCTCACTTTGCATGGTTTCACTATTCCAGCGGTCTAAAATGCACCTTTGTTTCAGCCTGGGAGAAACTTGTTCTCATGTTGCAGCTCTACTTTATAAAGCTGCTGTTCGTCTGGGCATGACATCCGCAACACCAACTGATTTACCATGTCAATGGAATCAGACCTTTGTGAAAGGCATTTCTGGTTCACCTGTAGCTGAAATAAATCTATATTCTGATGCAGCCAAGGCTGGCATTGTCAACACTAAGACTGTCCATTGTGATAAACCTGCTCATCTGTCTACTTTCCTTTCGTCTCTAAATAATCGGCCCCATAAACGGTGGGTCTTAGCTTATTTGGAAATTTTCAAAAAAACTTCATACACGTATCTACACCAGATCCTAATGCTCCTGTCCATAAACTCCCTGATTCTTTAAGAGCTTTATATAGAGAAAAATACAGAACATTGTCCAAAGAGGAAATAGCTGATCTGATACATTCTTCCATAGCCTACATAGTTGAGGGAATGAAGCAAGTGGCCACATATGTTGAGGAAGCAACACGGAATCAGTCTAAGTCCCTTGCTTGGTTCCAGTACAGAGCAGGGCGGATGACAGGCTCCACATTTTATAACGCCACCCACATTAGCCTCGATCAACCATCACAAAGTCTGATAAGAAAGCTGTGTGCAGAAGAGCCTGCTCCACTAAGTGTTCCGGCAGTTATGTGGGGTAGAGAACATGAACATGAAGTGATTGCCATGTACCAGTCAGTTTATGGGGGTGGTAATTTATTGGGTCAGTGTCAACCTCTCCATGATTGTGTGGTGCATAGGAATCTAGACATTAAGTCAATAGGCCTGTACATATCATTAGAAAAACCTTGGTATGCTGCTTCTCCAGATGCTGTCTATTGTGATTGTTGTGGTCATGGTTTGATTGAAGTAAAATGTCCATATAGCATGAGAGACAAATCTTTGAGAGAAGAAGTTCTGAAGGGAAGTTTTTACGTTACTGCTGGAGAAAATAATGAATTCAGTCTGAAGCATACACACCCTTACTTTTATCAAGTACAATTGCAGATGTTTGTTACTGCTTTGCCACATTGTGATTTTACTCCTAAGGAATTTCTTCGCATCAGAATCCCACTCGACTCAACTTTCATGGAAACTTCCATGTGTAAGGGGGATAAGTTTTGGAAAGATGTGGTGATGAAAGAACTCCTTTTGAGGCAGTTGGATGCATGCGGGGAAGTACTGAGTAGTAGCGATAATTCATCCACTGTTACGACTAAGTTGTGTTACTGTAGCATAGACATGGTCGGTTGCGATTCTTGTGATGGATGGTTCCATCCCGAATGTTTAGGGAGGAAAACGCTTCCAACTAGCAAGACGTGGTACTGCCCTGAGTGCAAGAAGGGAAAGAGGGGAAAGTAGTTACTGAATTTAGTGTGTGTTATGATCTGTGTTAGTCATCATTCTTTTCTGATGAGTTTTCTCTATATTGTTTTGTTTTTCATGTTGGTTGTTTTATTGGCTCGCTGCAGGTCACTCATTTCTACTTCAATGACCTGTTATACCTTAAGGGAAGAAATTTTTGTGAGAAGAACATTTTGCAGATTTCGCGGTTTCTGGGCAAATCCGGGCAATTAAATTCTTTTTTTTTCAGTCAAAAGTAACATTTGCCCTGCATTTTCCGATTTTTTGGATTTCTTTCTTGTGACACGTATCAACTATGTTGGAATCCCATGTTTCCCTCTGTGTTTACTGCTCTCAAACATATCGGAAATATAGGCCTGGTTGAATTGTCAAACATTTGTCTTGCTGCAACTTAATTTGCAAATGATTGATACAACTAAGGTATTGTATCCGGGCTGAGAAATCAGCCAGCCCAGCGTTTATCATTTATCATTTTGGAATGACTCCTTGTTCATGCTAGATGATGACTATTGCACTGCTAATATAGAGATAATGGTTACTACTTTAAGTCACCTTTTACTGTATCTGTTTGCTGTTGATAGCCTTTTGGTAGTGTTTTCTGTCACTTTAAGGTGATTGGCATGCAGGATGCTGTCATACCTTTACATTGTATGCCGTATTTAGCTGCGCAATGATGTTGTATGTCGCTGCATACACTTCCACAACTTGAGAAATGGCACTTCTTTGCATAGTAAATATCGTTGACAGAAATAAATGCTCCATTTCAAGCTTTTGTTGTGTTTCTTATAACTTGGGTGGTAATTGCTTTGTCGTTACTCGGACTTTAAGATTTGTGGCTTACTTTCCCTTCTGTTTTTCTAGGCTGATATAGCTACTTTTCTATTGGCCACTCCTGTTTGATAGTTATTTATCTATTTTCAAGATCGTATTATGTATTGTTTGCTGACAGACAATGTTTATGTTTCCACTTTTTTACTTTTTGTTGTAATTGATGGGCATGGTCCTTCCAGGATGAATCGTTATTTTCGTGCATGAACTGTTGGGTTGCGTGAGACTTCTACTTCATTTGCAGGTAGTTGTTTTTCCCTTTTGTGAAACTGGGGATGATGAGGTCTGATGAGCTGCCCGCAGTACATTCATCTACAAGATTAAAGCCTCTATCAGCTAGAATCTGATCACCAGTCATATGATACTTGCTTATGAAAGCCAGAGTCCCTTACTATTTGAACATTAGATGCTTTGCTGCCATAACATCTGGACACAAAGTTAATGGCTCTTAGTGGAGCACAAGATATAAAAACTTTTATTGTGCAGTGTTTCTTATACTGACTGTAAAATTTTGCACGTGCCAACAGAGAGTTTGGATTCGACGAACACTTCAAAACAATCCATAATGCAAGTCAGTCTTGAGAATTTTGCCTTGAAGACAGGTGGTATGGTCTGAAAAATGTAGTCGCGGTCTTGCATTTTTATCAATCCATTCAATTTAAAGTGCATTATATCAATCCATTTCCAAAAATAGTCACTGGCAGTACCCACACCTATTCCATAGTTGAAGGCTAATACTTCAAATGTCATATTATGCCTTAACCGGACAACAGTTAGAACAATTTGGTCCTCAACAGATAGCTTGTGCGGTTTGAACGTGCACACTGCTGCATTACGAACAAGGTACACAATCAAAGGCTGAAGAACAGAAGACCGAAGGCCTGTCAACATTTGGCACTTATCAGGATTGTTCATAATAGCTTAGTAAGTCATACCAAAATCTTTAGAAGCCTGCAAAAGATTTTCATTTTCTTCCCGCAATGAATGACACTCATCCCTCAAATGATCCATTTCTTGGTATATTTGTTCTCTTTCACTTCGGGCTAACGGGGATGATAACAATGGTAGTACAGATGAAGCGGTAGGTGATACTATTCGTGAATCATCTTGCGCAGCAGATGAGTCTGAGACAGGTAAGAGCAGTGTAGCAAGATCACTTGCTGAGTAAATATTATCTTCTGAAATATCACTTACTGGCGGTGATGGCTGTTGGGAGAAATTAGGGCTCTGACAAAAGATAGCATGTCTCTTCGTAAATGCTACAGTAACCAGTGGAAGAACATATTACAGAGAAGAAACAATGACAAAAGCAAAGAGAATTATGACGTGGGTTAACAGCAAAACATTTTTAATTATCATTAGTTTCTGAAAAAAATCATTCAAATAGGCCATAAAGTCTATCCTCTACACTTTTCCTAGCTATAAGCAAATCATACAGCCTGACCAGGCCTTCTTATTTCTGTTACCTCTCTAGACTGGTACCTGGATTTTCAAAGTATGTACCAGAACATGCTCACATGACTGTTTAAGCCTGTGCAGTCAGCAGGTGTTTGCGACCTATATATAACCTGAAACAACTATTTTGAGTTAAGCATGCTAGATCTGTTTCTAATGTACTAATAATCATTCGTCAGCCTGATTTCATCACGACTATAGGAAAACATAATCTGCCAACATGTAAACTATACAAAACACACAAAGACATGTTGAAAAGTACAGAGCCAACATCCTAGTTTTCTGTTGCAGACTAGCTCTCCTTTCAAAGCGTTGAGACTCCTTT
>JAOBRC010438122.1:0-12059 GCA_027575255.1 Scolionema suvaense
TGAGATACCGCCTGGACGAGCTTAGATACAGCATGCCAACAGCGTTCGCGTCGTAGATTTTGGCATTTCGCAACCTCGCTATTCTTATCAATTCTCAAACTTTTCAAAGTTTTAGCATGTTTGCATAAATAAGGGCTGGCATTTTGTATGTTAGTCGCCTCCCTGTGGATGAAAAACTCCCTATTTGTGTCATAATGATGAAAGTATGATGCTGTGCTTAGGGCCACACACCCGGTTGTAGGGAGAGAGAGAGAGAGAGAGAGAGAGAGAGAGAGAGAGAGAGAGAGAGAAACAGGAACTGCATGGTTGAGTCCACTAAACACACAACAATAGCTCTTCTTAATGATCCTTCTTTTACTCAACTCATAACTAGACTGATGCAACTATTCCACAGACAGATTTCTCATGTGACAGATTTGTCTAGCCACTATACATAGTACAGACAATCCACTGCTATTGATCACTCCATGAAATATGTATTCTAGACACTTACTGACAAGTGCAAGAATGCAGGACATCACTTGCCACAACTTGCATTAGATTGACTGGGAAATTAGACACTAACAGTTCATGAGTCCAATATCAACAATTGTCAAGACATTTAGCTAACTGTATGGACAAACATAAACAAACCGTAGCAACATCACTTGTAGGACACAAACCATACGTGAGCAAACATGTTTACTCTATATTTGCTTCTCATTTGTCTAACATTGGCTCATGTTGCAGGGTACCACCACCAATCAATGCAGCTACATGCTCCTCAGCTCTCGCTCGACAATACCATGTATTACAGCCACGATGGTTACGTAGCAGACGTCCTACTCATGGAAGCCTATTCTAATCATTCATCGGCCACGCCCATTGTGGAGTACTACTCCACACAGACTGTCCGCTTCATGATGGTGACATCCAACAACGGCATGTACAAGGCGTGGTACCATGTATCCACTCTGGCTATTCAAGACCCTAACCATGCAATCAAAGGAGGGCATGTCCGCTACGGTCGTGTTCATGTCATGGCTTTCGAAACGCAGATCAAATGTAAGACAGTTATGTTCGCCGAGGTAAGAACGGAAGGCTGGTAAATTCGATACCTCTCCTACAGGGACATGTGCTTTTACTCCTGTGTACCTGTCTTGTCATGTTGAAAAGGTGCCTGTCTGCTCATTTTATGAGGTGCTTGATTTAAGTTTGACGAAGTAAACCAGTGAGTGTTTTTGACTGTAGATTACTTCTATGTACGCATAGTCTACCTGACTTGTTGTCTTCAAAAGATATAAGTTCATCTTATGGGGTGCTTTTTTCAATCCCCCAGTGGCTGCAAAGATGTTTTATTGATAGCAATGCCAATATTTCTGATGTTTCTTGTAAGTCTAATGTGATACGGCATGCTCAGTTCAATATTGTGTTTGGTTTATAAGGAGCAAATAGCATGAAGTTGTGTGATTATTGTTACTCAATCCACACTGGATATTTCGCTCTACAACCTATAAACTACCGTCAAGGGTGTAGCTAGCAAATTTGTGGACATGTTTTACTAGGAAACGTGATTCTGCCATCGGGGTCTATTTTATAATTTGAGGGCACCATCTGAATCCGGGAGTCGCGTTTCCTTCAAAATGAAGCTTGTTGTTATTAAAAAGGGCACTTCTCAACGAATTTTGAGAAGAGCAGAATTCAATATTGGGCTCCGTTTTGTGTGTAGCGTATGGGCTGGCAGGACGCAATCGTCAGCTGTTTTTTATATTTGATGGTAAACTTTTGATTGTAGGAAATGGAAGATACCCCAGTTGTGAAACTCACTGCTCACTCTGGCCGACCTCAGGAGATGAACGCTTACTCTGTCTACACTCATCTTTGGTTGCGACAAGTCACTCGATCTATGTTTACATTCTGCTACAGAGAAGGAATCGCATTCAGCGGCCGACACAATTTGACTGTTGTATGTAACTTTTCTCAGATCAGCTACTCTTTGGTCGATTTAAGTAAAAAAAATAGCCATTCAAGCGTGATCTAAATAGATTTAAATGGAATTTTTACTACTGACTATTCAAATTTTTGAGTAAAGATGTAATAGACACAGGCTAATCCATAATTTTTTTTGTCATTGATATTGTTTTTGGGTTCTTACCATAGCTCCTAGGTCACCATTCTTAAACTGTCCAATGTATTTTTGCTAGAACTATGTGAAATCAGGGGGAAAAAGAGCTAAAGAAATGTCCTAAAAACTTGCACACCAGATTGTCTCTGGTAACGTAATTATGAAACTTTTAGATTGCAGAGTGCTCATCAACTTGTCTTGAGCCAGTGTTTACTTTAAAACTGTTGTCAAATTTTGATCTTGACTCACAGAACCTTCATGCACCCGACCCCCACCCCTGAAAGACAACAAAGACATTCCCATTGCGATTGCCATTGCTTCAAATTTGAGCCTATGAATGCTAGTGAAGTTAATGTCCTGTAACATATGACATTTATAAATGAAAGGCTAATTTATTCGGAGAAGCTTTTGTGAGAAAAATTCGCAAATTTCGCAAGTTTGGGTCTGTTTCACGAAAATTTTTCTTGGAAAAATGTTCAGATACATCCGCATGCGAAAGTTTGTCTCGCGGATTTGTTCAGAAAGACGATTTTGTGGAATTTATTCAGTCCAATGTTTAATTTTTTTGGATCTTCATCACAGCGAAAATTTAATATGTCCAACATTTCTTCGTTTCACAAAAGTTTACTTCACGATTTTTTTGTGATTTACCTAGTGGCGAAAGTTTATCCAAAAAATTTCCCGAGTTTTTGACCTTGCAAAGATTTCTCTCGTGAACCTTTCTCCGAATAAAGTATATAAAAGTTGCATGTTAGTTTTTCATTAGAACGCAAAGATTGCTTGTTGTAATAATATTATGCAATATAAAATAATATTATGCAAAAGTAATGCCGTAATTGCTCTTGGTCCTAGATCAGAACCAACCAGCACGCGAGCTGCTTCCCAGTTTCGCGTATTTGATTGCTCTTACATGTAAATCAGTTCCGTATCTTTCTCTATTTACGTTTTATCAGTAGCATCTCGTTTGTCATCTTTCAAATTTGACTCTGTCTGTGTTGATTGAACTTTTTTTACTTCTATCTGCTGTTTCTATTTGCAGCATTGGTTAGCTGTGGCGTCACCCTCAAAGAATTTCACAGAAATCGGTGAAGTGAAGGCAGATCCTGTACCTTCTAATGTTGCGCCCGATGAGCACGGGCATTCTATGATTGGAAAGTTTTGCACGGTAAATTCTATTTGATATGCCTGGAAAGTGTCAGTGATTACAATCTTTATAGTAGGAAAGAACTACATACAGAGATATATTTGATTCTACTTGAAGATGCATTTGTTCTGTTATCGTTATGTGCCCTTCTTAGTAATCCTCTACCAGTGATCAAAATCTTTGCTTTCGCACTTAATTATTGCATCATTTTTGCTGATATCAGCATGAACGGAGGCGACACGTTTAATGATGTTGACTAAGTCATCAGTTTGCTTTGTTGTTGTTTTTTTGCAAATCAAAAAAATTGCCTTGGTGACTTCTAAAAATGTGATATCTCTGGAACAGCTGAACATTTCTTGGGGTGAAAATGCATTCTAGGGCCATAACTGTTGAACGTCACATATACCAATTGTTGAAAGATTTAGCTTTATGGTACTGAATATAAACCGAAGGCATTGGACATGAATTTTGTCTTTCATTCCCATCTATGCTGTCTAGATTCTTCGCCGAATCATAGGTTTCAGAGGAAATGTTTTGTTGTTTTTTTTGTTGTTGTTTTGTTTTTTTTCATCCTTGTCATTTCCCTAGTAGGAAGTTGCAGTAGAGCTCTAAACTGCAAGCAGTTTTATTTCTGCTGATTATAGTTCTTAAAATTTGTGGAGATGGATTTCTGATCTGAAAAAATTTGATGCATCATTGGTCAGTCAATATCCTGCATAACACCTTTGAAAATTTCATTGTTTTTCTGCTTCCCACTGTCCCTTGGTAAGACATCTTGCCTGAGAAGTCTCGTTAACAGGCATGGTAAATCTCCGGCATTTCGCAGATTTCTTTCTACATGAAGTAAATCCGGGAACTAGGGAAGGAATTGATTCTCCGTCTGGTTTGAAGGGTATTTCTGAAACTTAGTTACATAAGACAGGTTTGAGTCCGGGAGTGCATTATCTGGCAATCTAGGGAGGTAAAAATTCAAAATTCTCTGATGATCGTAATGTGATGGTAAAATCAGCCAAACAACCAACACATTTTTCTGGGAATCGCGTGGCAAGCCATTCACATGCCTGCGTTAAGCTGCTCTGTCAATTTGAGGCATGTGATAGTAGCACGTCCAAGTCACTTTGCAGCACCCAACAAAATATCAGTTACTTTGGTGAAAGTGAATGTGGAAGATCTGTGATGGAATTTGTTTGATTTTGGGAACACATGGATGACGTTTGTGCAATGTGCATTTCATTACACATGTTTCCACTTCTAGCTGGTGTTAATTTTCAAGCAGATTGCTGTTTTTCAAAGACAGCAAGCCACTATGAATATTTGTTTATCGCGTTCAGCCCTATTGCTTCTCGTACCACAGTGTTGTGTCTTGAAGCAGCCTATGGTTTGAGACACTTGTGGGATTGCAAGTGCATGCAAAAGATTTGAAACCTGTAACACCTGCTTACACAAAATTTGAAAGTATTGGTGGCGTTATCAAGCTACTAACTACCATTGTGGTGCCACCTATCTTCAAAGTGTATAACGCATTTCTGAATTTGTGGACATGCACACTTCTACTGATAAAGCACACAAGCTAACAAAATATCATGCATGCAGCCGTTATCTATGTAGCTTCTGACTAGCTAGTTCGTGTTTTGCAATACAGTTTACTCTGATTGAATAACCATGTTCTATTCATGCAAAGGCACCTCTTCAGTGCACCCTGGTATGGACTTGAAATCTCTGGTCGTTTGAGCATGAAGGTTTTACGGGCAGTTCCTGCCTGATTTTTTTTTTTTTGCATGTTGATGAATCCTATGTGGCATGACTTATCATCATAAAATACTCATTCTGAATCCTACCATTGATAATACGTTTGCACGCCAGGCGCACAGGAAATTTTCTCTCGTGCCATACTCGCAGTTGTTGCGTTTACCTGAATCATGAAACCATTGCAATTCTTTGAAAAGGGAATTTACAGGCACAACATTTGTTAGTCTGTTAGATGTGTAGGTTTTTGTTTGAACTTGTTTCAGTATTTTAGACACTTATTTGTTCGAATTTATCGGGGATTATTCTTATGCTTACATTTGCAGAAATTACACTTTAGTGTGACTTATGAGCAAAAGCCATTTATGTATGTGTCTCCGCGTGAATACAACGCTTCTGGAGGGGAACTGATTGCTTACATCAAGGTAGGTAGACTTTACTGTTTTACTCTGCTTTTGGGCATATCACCATGTCACATTGTAGGCACTGTTTTGTTCTGATTGTGCCAAGTCTAAGCATGCAACGAGAAAAGGGCTTGAAGCATTTGATTAAAAATGATCGTTCTATCACTGGGTGATTGATGAATGAAGTACTTATAGGGAACGAGCAGAGGAATGAGATGATTATCATGAATGACCGTTGGACAGTAGTACTATAGGTAGGCAGGGCCGGATGCTAGGGAGGGGTGTCTAGGGCGGTCCACCTCCCACCTCCCGTCCCTGTTCAGGTGCTTCTACCCCTCTTTGTGAACAAAGTCAGTATGCAAACCCCTTTTTTTAACTGTGATTGCAATCTGGACCCTTCCCTGTAGAAAGTTCTGGATTGGGTTCTGGTAGGGTAATGGAATTTATTAAGATACGCCTCTGATTTGCTGCATTGTGCTGATTGGCTTCTGGTAGGGTAATGGAATTTGTTAAGATACGTCCATGATTTGCTGCAATGTGCTTCATGCCATTGCTCTGATTCGTTTTATGCAACAACAAAAAAATGTTTACAATAAAGGTATCAACATTCTTCTAAAAATCCTTTTCAGCCTGTTAGATTCTTGCCCATTGTGCTGCAACTTGTTCCACGTGTCTTTCACTTTCTGTTTCCAATTTCCAGGAAATTCACAATGACCATGCAATTATCTGTGGACGAAATTCACTAGATGAAATGGATGGCAAGAGAAAGCATGCTATGGGTATCCAATATATTCTGAGTGGAAGTACGTGATCATAGATATCATTTCAGTTTATAGTAATTCTAGGAATAGTTGTCACTAAATGCCATGCTGGCTTATGTAAGTCAAGCAAAGGAATTGATAGCATCTTAATGCATCAATGCTGTGTATTCACGTGACTGCACTCTAGAGCACGTGAATATTTCCTGGTTTGAAGCCACGTGGTGTTTTACGATGGACATTGGCTGTAGCCATGCAACAACTATTGGATGAGCTGCTGTGGATAATAACACCACTTGTATTCCACCTATCATCATTCTTTTCATAGAAATTTGCATTCAGCTCCCCTATGCCATGCATGACTATTAAATTCCTGCAGTATTGAAGAGGTGCAAAGGGTCCAAATTTTGCACAATGTTCTTTCGAAATTCACCACTCTGATTTTATAATGCATACTTCGACGCATTCAGGAGGAGTAATATCTGACTTAAATCTGCCCGTGGCTTGTCGTTTTTGGCAATGCCCTAAAATTTTAAAATACGTGTGGTAGTTGATATCATTATATAATATATTGCTGTACATCCAAGTTTTCTTCCTGGTTCCAAATGTCCAAATGTTGCTATTTCCTGGGTGATTATCATCCTATTAGATTTGGCTTTCTATCTCTCTTATTCAGTAGTCTTGCACAGCCCAGGATGGGAGTGGTGATTGTGCCTGCAACCATCAGCTTTACATGTGTACGAACCTGTGCCAAAGTTGCTAACTTTCTTTGGGCATTTCAAGACACCAATAATTGCTTTGGTCACTGAACTGGCCCGAACAGGTGGCTCATTATATCTGCTAACCAAGGTTCTCTTTGGTTATCTTTTGCCTATTTTTGATGAAAATTGACTTTAAAAAGAAGTAAAACCCTCTAAATTTATGATTCATGTTCACTTGATGTATGCCAGCAGATGGTAGCAATCATTTGAGGAGGCCTGAAATCCGCACCATCAATAAAATGTTGTTGTTCATCCAAATTCACAAGTGTAAAAAATCAAATAACTTCAGCAGATTTTTCCTATTAACCTAGCTATCTTAGTTCTGGCTATAACTATTTAGAATGTAAGTTACTTTAGCAGAAAATACCATTGCCCTCTTTGTGCCTGCATTGTTATTGCTGTTGCGGTCAGATAATGTTAGGGGCACATTTTTTCTTCCTTCCCCCAGTCATTGGAATTGCGAAGAATCCTGGGCTGTTTAGGGTGAAAGGCTCTTTGCTCTTCTGTTAAGTTCTTTCCCACTGACCAAATGTTGCTTTAAAGGAGACTGAAGCCTTCATGTTCATCCAAAATTTGAATTGTTGCGTCCCTTTTCCATAAGCGTTTTTCCTGACTTGACACTTTTTTTGAGCAACAAATTTTTCTGTAACTATGATAATGACTAGTCTGTATTGGACTAAAACTATTCAATATGATTCTCAGTATGCTCTATATAATTACTCTACAGTGCGCTAGTTATTTTGTGACAGATGTCAAAACATTCTTCAACATCCTTCTATTTTTTATCTTTCTCCTTTGATCGCCAATGTTTTGTGTTTACGTTTGTTTTGCTTCTTTCATCAATATCTATGTTGCTCTGAAATGACCCATTAATTCGCCAGCCCAACTAACAGAATAGTACTTGATGCAAGCCTTATTCTACATTGGAAAGTGGTGTTTGAAATTTATCACTGCTTTAACTTAATGCCTGCCTGTTTTCGTATGGTTTAAATTTTAGCTAGCACAAATATGTAATGCTGCCGTTTTGTATTTTAATCAGCAATCAGTCCTTGCAGTGGTTTCGACTGTCCAGACCATCTTGAATGTCATGTTGACGGATTCGGCAATCCTTTCTGCGACTGCAAGAAACACTGTCCTAATGCGACTGAGGAATCTATGTTCTGTGGCTCGGACATGGTGACATACAAATCTATGTGTCACCTTCAGAAGTCAATGTGTGAAACACTTGGACCTAATGTCACCTCTGGCGTAGAAATTGTGCACCGAGGCAAATGCAGACGTGAGTAAACGTTGTTTTTTGTAAACTATTTGAAAAGCCTGTTGTTCAGCTGGGGGCCAAGTATTCATGTATTTGGATTGTCACGATGGTAAATAAACTGCAATGTGCTTTTGCTCCCGTAGGCATGTGAAAATAAAGACATTGGTCATATAATTATGCTGTTTTCAATGTATGTATCTTCAGTTGATGTTGTAGATTCGAAAATGATTTAAAGGCTGTTGGGCTTGCTGATGACCCGACTCCTCTTGTGCATAACCAAAACAGCATTATAATGGAGCGCAAACTGATTGGCTGATCGGGCTTTTTTTTACGATTGTGCGCAAGATTCAAAACACTGGTGTCACCACTCCTGATTCACAACTTTCGCATGTTGTGGGTGAAGCCAGTCCTTGTCCGGAAAATTTTAGACGCAAGCTAATTTTGGCACAAGCGAACTCAGAGTCAGGTGCGGTCGTGGGTTTGGAACAAACATAGCACTTGCTTATCCTGCCACCGATTTTGAAGCAAAAAAATAGAACCTATTTCCTCGCTTGCCCTCTTTGCTGAAGCAGCAGATCTATAAGAGGCTGGAGTGAAAGGCTTACGCAGTCCAGATACGTTTTCAACCGCTGTCATCAAGTACCGCAAACCGGCACCAAGCAAAACAGACATCAGCCGCAACCCGCGACTCGGCATTTTAATTGCTTGTGCATATTGATGATAGGTGATTCATGCAGACTGATAATGTATTTAAGTTACTCCACCATCCTTCTTTGTTATTTGTTGTGGTTGCTGTTTTCGCCGCGAAAATAAGTAGGTATCTGGGGAATCATTTAAACTGAATAATCGGGCGATATTCAGCACAACTACAACCGTACGATCTTTTCCACTAGGAGCAGGCTCTCCTACATGAACATGTGGTATGCCCAACGGCATTAAAAAGGCTATTAAAGTTATTTCTTCACAAGTAATCTGATTCAGGCTCTCCATCTGGCAAAGCAGAACTTCGTCAGTTCGGAACCCATACTAGGATTTCGCCCCTTGTGCGAAGATCCTAAAGTATTGATGTAGACGGGTATGGGCGGTGCAAGTTGTAGGCGCAAACTACCACCAGTTGCTTGCCAAATAAAAGAGCCTGCACATTTCGGATGGGATTGAACGGTATGGCTTGGAGTTGATTGACAGTACACAAGTAAGTAGATACGAGGATGAGGCATCTGGTGTGAATTTTGTATATGGAATGACAGCCTTGTCATTATAGAGCAGCCAAGTACCATCTTCTTGTCGAATACTGGCAGTGTAGCCAATGATCTTCAAACACGACGTTGTAGTTAAAGGTCATGGATGGAAAGGATGCAATGTTAGTGCTGCTCAGGAAAATGTTTCTGAAAGAGCTGTTTGGTGTGCAACTAAGTACATAGGATCCTTTTCATCTATGACGTTTAGCTGCGACAACATTGTATTTGAAGAACATTGGCTATATAAAGATACTTACTTATTTTCACCGAGAAAACAAAGAAGGATGGTGGAGTAACCTGAATACATTATCAGTGTGCAAGAATCACCTATCGTCAATATGTACAAGCAGTTCAAATAGTGGGTGCCAGGTTGCGGGTTTTGGTTTGGACAGCAGCCTGTGAGCATTGAAGGAGTTGGTTGATGTGGTCTATCTCGAGATTAATTCATTTCAACAGAAATATTGATCAGTTGCTCCCAGGCTATCTGTCTGATGATCTGGAGACTGCACGAGCGATTGTACATACGCGGGCTTCAGCATGTGCAAAGTTTCGCTCGTCTCAATTAGGCTGCATGTTTTTCTATTTGTTTTTGTTTTCAACGCCTATTGTTTCTGCCTGTTTTGGTCAGCTGATGCAATTAAATCTTCCCGGGGGGGGGGTACTCCCATGTACCAAGATACGGCATGTGCTGCCCACCAGGGTAGTAAATTTTGCTCCATTTCCCTAAAACAGGGTTACCAAGAAGAAGATTTGCCCTAAATCAGGGTGTCGTAGAGCAAAAATTTCAATAAATTTTGACCGGAAATGCATTTTCCTGTGATCTGGAGGATAAAAAAACACCAAATTTTCCCTTCGGCACCCACCATGGGGGTGCCTCCGGGTGACACAGCATCCCTGCTCCATCAACCATGCCTCGATAAGAATGTGACCTTGCCAGACCTATCCTTAAATCAGGGTCATGTCCTCAAATTCTGGGCGGCACATGCCTACAAAACCATACCCCAGTATCCCCCCACCCCCGGGAAATCTTAAGGCTTTACAGGGGCAGGATTTCATTGAATCTTTGAAATTAAAAAGTTTTAGGTATTTATGGAAAGTAACAGTACTGCCAATAGGACTCTAAATCTGACGTTTACGGCACTACCAAAGGAAAGATATCTTTGTCTTGATGCTCAATTCTTGAATTTAGTTATTCACCCAAAAATTCAGGTCCTGGTCAAATCCTTATATTTCCAACTTGTCTAAAACCATGAAAATTATATGAAGATGGAGTTATAGAAGTATGCAATATATATTGGGATTACAAAAACTAACTATGGGAAGCAAAAATCAAGGAAACAAAAGACTACTATTTTCTTATCCTCTGTACTTAGGTTCACTGTTTCGATAGTTATGTGTCTGTCTTTAGTTAATGAATCATTAATTTGGAAACTGACAATATGGTGTTTGACCTATTTTTTGTTGTCATCTGGCTTTTATGCTAACTGATGCTGTATGCTGTATCTCATTCCATGATTATAACTTGCAGATAGCGGTCGAAATATTGGAAATAAAATGAAATTGCTACCAAACCTTCTCGTACTTGTTTACGTAATTGAATAGTTTACCCAAATTAATAGATATACTTTATTGGGATTGTTTTCATGTTGAAAAAGACCGAATTTTACTCAAAAGCATATATTTTCAAACGCCTATTGCATGCTGTCCGTTTGAACCTTGAATGAGCATCCTAGCTTTACTCAAATAAGTGACATGGTACACGTGTTGTACCTAGTCAGTGTTGCTGGTTCTCGTGACTGGGGTTTCGTTATTTTCACTGTACGGCTTGCTGTTTTATGTTTACAGTTGCTGTCTTGCTGACCTCGCCTGTGGCGTACTGTGTTTAAGTCTGGTTTTTCTGAATAGGGCTGCCTGTTGGAATTTGTCACATAGAAAGTATAGATTTACAGATTTGTGAGGTACATGCTCTTGATCGTTATCATATATTATCATTCTCTTCAATATTTGATGGTTGCATGCTGAGAAAAAGGTTCTGGCCAAACTTTGCCAAGCGAATGTAAATATGTTTGGCCAGGTGGCAAAAACACTGCGGGACAGAAGGTTTCCCATTAGTACCATAAATTGCATAAGTCACTAGGCCCATATTTGCGTGGCGAAAATGACAATGGTTTGGCCGGGGTGAAGGAATTTGAAAGAATTTTGCCTCAAGAAAATGTACACTGACGGTCAATGGGTTGATGAATAGCAACTGATTGTTCTCTCTTCACAGCATAACTTTCCTCTTTTCGTTAGAAAACACTGTACCTGATTTGGGGGTGTTCTTTCCCCGGCATGACCCCCCTATTCACTTTTTCCCCGGCATGACCCCCTATTCACTTTTTCCCCGACATGACCCCCTATTTTCAACGTAATCACTAGTGTAACATAGTGGGTGCCTTGATGCTCAAAAAAAATTTGAATTTGAATTTCGTACGTGCACCTTTAACAGGGAGATATTCCTAAACTCTACCTGTGACTGACAAAGTGGCAGTCATACAAACACGAAATCCTCTTTATTTGTTCATTATTCATTCAAGGAGGAATAGCACCCAAGGATGCAATGAAGTATTTCAAATTAACATTTCAATATATTTGACCCTGCTTGGA
>JAOBRC010438233.1:0-12057 GCA_027575255.1 Scolionema suvaense
CACACCCCACGCGATTTCCTCAACTTCAGGATTGTCACGCCGCAATCTTATTCGCAGATGCCAGAAATGATGCCCGTTATCAACCAAGTGCTGAGCTCAGCAAGAACCGGTGTTGACAAGACTGTATTATTCTTCCTGCACGAGGTGCCAGATGAGAATTTACAGAAGTACTTTGAGTTTCTGCTTGCTAGTGGCTATTCTATTCTCACTGTTGGGTTTGGCTTGGATGAGAAGTCACTGTTGCGTGTGCTTCCTAGTGATGTGCATGTAGAAGTGGTACCGCTGGTCGGACCAACTGATATCATAGTCGAGAAAGTGTACAAAAATAGCTTCCCAGGTAGGTTATTGTGATGTTGCTTGCAATTAACGAAGGGGGATGGTAATAGATGATTTATCTGCTCTGTCTAGAGTACTATGCTTGGTCAAACTATCAAAGTTTGCTTGTATTGGATACAGCAAACTCCATTGAGAGAAAACAAAGTAACAGCTACTATTAAAAATCTAGTAAAATAATTGACAATGTAAAATTTTGAGAATTAACATAATTAGGCACCTACTACTAATAATGATAACATCACTGAATATTTAATGAGGTTGTTATAATTAAGATGATGTGAAGTTTAATAATCACATGTTGATCTATTGCCATACCATGTTTGGTGGTCATAGCTATAGATGGTGGCCCCATGCGCGCAAAGGTAAAAAAGGCCCTGTACGGAATAGGGTTAATTTGTCGACTAACTTCCAAAGTAGCGTTTGATGTTTGTGCAAAACAATGCTTGGTCATCGGCGAAGGCCTGTGCTATTACCTGGTCATCTGAGAGAAATGCCTGTGCGTAACTACACTCTTTTAGTAGCTATTTTGTATGAATATGGTAAAGACACCAATTTTCAAGTCAAAGTCTACCCCTGCGATTGATGAGGTAAACCAAAGGATTATGATGATCTTGTCATTGCAAGGGAAAAGATTATTATCGTGTTTGTGTATATATGTATACCTAGAACAAAAATAAAAAACGAGACAGCTTTGCTTCGAGTACTCTGTGTATTTACCACACTTTTATTGATAACGTTTTCGCTCCATTATAGGAGCTCTTCAGTCTGCGTTGACAAAGATGGTACCATCTTTGTTAACGCAAAGCTGTCTTCTTTCTGATTTTTGTTCTAGTCTTCACCCGGCGTACGTGTATCATTTCTTTTCCTTATGTATATCTATTTACTTCTTCAGACCCATGTAAGAAGGCAGCCTGTGACTTCTACTCATTTTGCTTACGTAAACCTGACTCTTCCACGGAATGCATTTGCCCCCTGTGTCATGGCACTCGTCTCAGTCCAGTATGTGGTACTAATGGCATCTCCTATGCTAGCAAGTGTCATCTGCAAGAGGAAGCGTGTAATTCCAGGAACAGAATCAGTGTTGCAAAGAATGGACCGTGTGGTAAGCTATTTTTAGCTTTTGATTTCTGCAGTCCGTAAATCATTTTCCCTGGCCTTGAATTTTCCTAATGAGAATGTTTTTTAGTTGGATATGCAACCAGATTTCCTGTGATCTACGAAAGATAGTAGTTTTGTCATGTGATTAATTTATCAGGGTTCAACATTTTACTGGGATTGTGCACATGTTGTAAATCTGTACAGATATTTAATTCTGTTTTTTTATGAACCAGGGGTTCTGATGAGTTGCAGAAGTTTCCGTGAAAAATCTTTGATTATTGATGTGACATTTTTGGGATCAATAACTTTTTAACATACATAATGTAGTTTAACAAACTAAATGCTTTGTTTTCCATGCAAGGATCAAGGGGCTCCTGGTTTTGCCAAGATCAGTTTGCTGATATAATACTGATTTATTGTACTTTAAACTATGATTTGCTTGCATGCGTTTCGTTGGTTGGGTTATGCCTCCAGCCTTCGTTTGCTTTATCACTATGTTCGTGGGCTTACAAAGCCCTTCTCCTAAAATCCGAAAACAAAGTTTGCTATCGATACACGTGTTTCTAAAGGATGTGTCTATCACTGTTTTCTTTGCTTCTATTTTGCTCCGTTGGCTCACCCTGATGGTGCCCTCTATACACTAATTGATCTGCTTTAGAGCACCAAACATAGTTCTTTGTCCTGTACAAGCCACTGCCTCTTCATGTCTCGGTAATCCTTGTATCACATGAAAAATGCTTCTAGGGAGTTAAATTGTATGTGCATGTAATGTGTGTACAAATGTGTGTACATATGATAATATCAAATGATGTACGCCGACTATTGCTGGATACTAAGTTGATGGTCCTCATGCAGGGATTTAGAAGCTTGTAACAGCTAAGGCTGGTTGATGGTAATGATAATTGAACGTATGGAAACTGAGAAGTTGATAGTTAATAAACAAATGATGGACAAAGGATCAATGAAACAAATCTGAAAATCATATGTAAGAATATATCTTAGTTCTTACCAGTCATATTATAGTCCGGTATGGGGTAATCGTCCATGTATTGTGGCACAAACATGCCAGACTTCCAGAATGTTCCGGAATTCTGGAATACCCAGATCAATTTAGAAAATTTCCGGAAGAGCTACAATGCTTTCTTGGGGGAAATGGTTTCTCTTTTAATGGCAGTTAAAGGCTCAGACAGTAAATGCAAATAAGATGCTTAAGATGCTTAAGTGAACATAAGTATCACATGACATTCATTACAGATGGGCGTATCTGTAAAATGCCTGTTGTACATTTTAAAGACACCTGCCAGCTGCAAACAACAGTGAAAATCAATCAGCGGTTATGTATTGATCCAAAAGCTCTGAAGGTCTGAACAAAATCTGTTCTTATAGATACACAATATCTGCTTCATATCTGGAAATCGTGCTATCAAAATTTGACAAAATGTGGGAAAACAAGGACAAGGACTAAGACAAAAATGTTTAAAGGAAAACTCCGACCCAAAACTAAGTGACCCTAGGTCGAATTAAACAGCGATTGTATGATCAACACTGAGTTCTATTTCCTATAACACACACTCGTCCGTACGAAATCTGGAAGGTTATCGTTTCACTCTCAGCCAGCCACCATGACCTTCGGCAGCCATTACTGGCTTCTTCTCGCTGTTTCCCGCCGCATTTCAAACTGCCATCATAAAAGCACATGATAACTTCAATACTATCTTTTGTGCTTGATATCAATAGTTTACCTGGTTGTCATGGAAACGCGTGAACCGCATACCGCCAATCTCAGCTGCTCATCATGCAGCTAAGTGCACGGTAGCCAGTGGGCGTCTTGTCGGGCTTCTTGTGATACATTTGTAAAAATTTATTTCTCGTCACACTGAGAAGAGAGTTCAGTTTGGAGTTGATAGTTGGAATTTGCATGACCATGTTTATCAGCCGAGCGCAACTTGTTTTGGGGTCGGAGTTTTCCTTTAAAAATACATCTTAAAAATACATCTTAATACAACAATAAAGCTGCAGTTGTGTTGGACACACAGCAAACTTCGCCAGAAGAGTTTTTATTAATGGTGTTTCTTTGAAATGTTATGGGTGATGCAAGCATGGTATGCTTCTATATGAAGAATGAAATTTCATCAGGTTAAGGGGCACACTAAATTGTGATGTTTTGCTTTCATTTCAGGGCAAAAGGTTATGTGGTGTTCTTATTTCAGGACTATACTCCTTGAAATCATAATCATAAGAAGCGAAGATGTGACTATGTTGAATGCCATTCTTGAAGCAAAAAATCTCCATAGCTGAAAATCCCATTAGTAGGGACATTGGGATTCCCTGATCGTGTCTTAACAATGGATTTATCCGAACAGCAAGAAAATAAGGTCTCATGAAATATCATTGTCTAGAAACTTGAATTAAAATATCTTTCCAACGACCAAGTCTATTGCAATTGTGCGAAAGGGTCGGATTTTTCTGATTAGCAGACATATGAAGGAAATACGTTTTCTAACTATCCATCCTTAAGTAAGACGATAGCATTGCCCTTTTTTTTGCATTCACGCCCTGATTTAAGGAGTCTCTCAATTAATCTAAGGTTCGGAATTGCGTCTTCAAAGGTGAATTGACTTGGCAAGCTTTCGAATAGCTGTGATTTCAAGCCAACAGAGATCTTTAAAGTAGCCATTGTTGGGTGTATATCACAGGAACAGCCCTTCAGTTTTCTGGCTGTACCTGAGGTATTCCATTTTCCGGAACACAGCTCTTGGGGTACTGGCATGTCGGGTGGCTGAAATTCTCCATACGTGCCAGTATTAGTTTGCAGGTGTTGTAGAACCACATATTGGTAGTTTTGCTTATCACAGAAATCAAGAACCGGACTGATGTTATCTCAGCATGAGCTCAATGGTTTGTGTATCTTTTCTCATCAGAAATGCTAGTTAGATGCACAGAAGAAGCCCTTATTTCTTGTGTTCTGCTGGAGGATTCAAAAATTCAAATATTCATGACTTTCGTCTCCTGTGATTTAGGTTCTTCCAATGCATTTGACTTGATGTATGCAGTCGACACAACTGATGCTGTCTCAAGAAGCCAACTGAGAGAAATTGTCAAGGTTATCCAGGCTGAATTGCAGGGATACACTATCCGGGTAGACAAGACCAGGGTTGCCATGACAGCATATGGTGCAAATGCTAACACTGTCCTTCACCTCAATGATGGTGTGAATAAGGAGAGTGTTCTCTCCAACCTGCAATCGCTGCCTTCACAAACAGGACAAGCCGATGTGTTGACGGTCTTGCGTCATATTGGGCAAGAGGTGTTGCCTCGTGCTCGTGGTAACGTTGGTAAAGTGCTAGTCTTGTTCATTGGCAGTCCTGTACCAGTTGGACAGGAATCGATAATTGTTGATGCTGCTGAGAAGTTGAAACAGCGAGGCGTGCAGATCATTGTGATTGGGCTGGATAGAAGCATATTTACCAATCGTATTCGCACAATAACCAATGTGCGAGATGGGAACGTTGTTCTCAATGTTGATAGTATATCTGATCTGCTTGGCAGTTTGGCACGATTGATCAGCATAGCATCAGGTAGGGAAGGATGATTATGTTACGTACTATTTTATACCTTCGTAAGGGAGTCACTTACTTGCTGATTTTATGTGACTTGCATCTGTGAAAAACTTTAGAAATTTGGAACGTCAGCATTAATTGATGAAAAGTTATTGCTGCAAGTCACTCTTTTTCTGTCAACAAAATTAAGATTTCTGCATCCTGATTTTTAGGTTTCTGCACTTGTTTTTGTGGCCAGAAATTCAAATCTTATAGACTGGCTCTTTTCATGTGTCTGGGAAAGAAATGTTTGAACATAGTTTGTATTAAGCTGGTTACTGTTGTCAATCTAATGTAGTTATAAATTTGAAGGGTCTCCCATTGTGAAGTAGAAATCAAACATGGTAATTGAGCAAGTAATTTAAAAACTTCTGCAGAAAAAGCCTTTGTGTGTTGGTCATAAAGTGTGTTGATTCCACAAAGAAAATGCTTTATCAGAGATAGATCAAGAATTAAGCATTAAATGTCCCATTTTGAAGTTGTGTAATGCCTTGTGATTACTCTTTATAGTAAAGCAAAAAAAGTGTTGATCAAAGATATTTGAAACTCAGAAGGTTCTTGAATTTAGAAAGTGGTACAAATGCACCTTTTATTTGCATCTATTAGTGCTCATTTTTGTTTGGGATATGGCAATATTGATAATGCTATCTTGAATCACATATTAGGAAGATATTTTGTAGTTACTTTTTGGGTCTTGGATAGTAAATGCAGAAAGTTAGTTATTGTGAATCTGTAAAAATCAAAAATTGGTTTGGCTGTAACTTCTGTTGGATCTAATGTTTTTATTTCTCTCACTTCTTCAGCGGAAAAGAGTGCTCAAGATGTTGGCATCGTCTTTGCTGGATCTCCGTCAGAAAGCGTCTTCAACGCAGAACAAACAATCAGTAGGGGACTGATCAAGGCATTCAATGTGAAGCGCGACGGCACGCGAGTTGGTGCTGTTTCATACGGTGTGCGTGGCCAACTCGAGTTCCCGTTGGATAGATATGATTCTGTTTCAAGTGTTACTGGTGCCGTAAGTGCAATTCGTAATCCTGATGGAAACTCTGGTCTTGCAGATGCACTTCAGCAAGTATCTGATGGACGTTTTGCTAGTCGAAACGGAGCTCGGAATGATGTTGATAAGCTAGTAATAGTTTTCATCACTGGCGGTGTCGATGACCAATCTGTTCTAAACATGGACAAGCTGCGAGCTGCTGGTACACGTGTGATTGTCATGGGTGTTGGCGATCGTGCGAGGAAGGTTGATGTCGACAAACTTGTCGCAGGAGGTGGAACTGGTATTGTCGGAGCTGACGATGGGGAAAATCTTGACAAAATCATCATTTCTATCGTAGAAGCTACTAAACCAGGTAATGTTTATCATACCTATTATTATGCTGTTATGTTTCGTGACATGAAAAGTTTCATGTTTTGATACCACACTTTTGTTGAGGATGTTTTTAGACAGCGAACTATTTTTCTTTTATGCGGAAGCTGGTTGTATGCATTTAAGGGCAATCTATCTTCGCTATTTTCATTTTTTTTGCCAGCCACTGGAGCATTGTAATTGGGAAAGTCTTCACAGGTCATCTTAATGGCGCTAGGCACGGAAAAATAATCTCTGAAATACTGCTGTGTTTCTACCTGGCATCTTGTATTGCCAGATGGAGTTTCCTTTTTTGTTGCTTCATTGTGTTCTCCTGCTAAAGCTGACGGTTTGCTGATCATAAGAGGTAAAGATTATTTCTTAGGTTCAGGCCTGTTTGTACCTGGTGTCTTCCTCTGCTAGATGGAGTTTCCTTGTTTGTCCCTGCTTTAACCCCTTAACTGTCGCATGATTTTAGCTATCTATCGTTTATTTTTGTATTTAATTTTCGCAGAAATGTAAAAACCTGATATTTCAATACCCTGCTCTTCAAGGTACCTCTCGAGCCAGAGCAATGCTTGAAAACTGAAGAAAACATGTATAAAAATGCAGGAATATCGTACCTCTTGGCATACGGCCTTCTTGATCCATGAAAAGGCGTGAAACAGCGCACCATACACTAAGAGAGATTCTATGGAGAATCGCCATCGCTAGCATCCTCCATGTTTGTTTTCGAGAATACTCTCAAGGTGAGCGCGCTTTCAGCTCAAACGAACTTGTAAAATGCAGACCAGCCCCTCATTACACGCTTCACTGTATAAACACGTGGCTCTGGAGGTCATTTGATGCTGCAAGTGCAGTCTTTAGAGTAGCAGTGCAGCAACGGATATATCCGTCAAATGCACATTACGGCCAAAGGGCACTGACGGATATATCCGTCAAACGCAGTTAAGGGGTTAAGCTCTCTTGATGGTTTGTTGAGCATCAGAGGCTAAGATATGGATGATATTTTCAGCATTTATACCCAGTGCCTAGCTGAGAGCATACCCCCCCCCCCCCCCCCCCCTCTAATGTCTCTCTCTGGAAGCACTAAGCCAATCAAGCTTGACAAGTTTCCATGAAACAAAAAGCTGCTTTGTAGGATCTCACGTGATCTGTTGGGTTTAGTTTTTGTTGTGCTTTCCACCTGTGTTTTGAATCAGATCATAGGATATGATCATCAGATAAGTTCAGGCATCTATGTCTTCAGTTTCAGTCCAATTCCCTCAGTTATAGAAATTGTTGCCGTGATTTGCTAGCCTTCGTCTCAGCTTTGTAGTGTTAGTGGTTTTTAGAATGTTCATGCAATGGTCGATAGCAGATAAAACTGAAATATTACAGATGCTAAGTTTTGAGCAACTAATGCAAAAAAGTTATATGCAATGAATTTTACCCAAAATTCATTTAAATTCCAGGAACTGCCTGCTTATGAAGCAATGCTGTATGTTTTGATAAGTGTACGATTAAGATGTCATCGTGCTTTTTTAATTTTTTTAGATCCATGCAAAACTGCAGGCTGTGTGTACGGTGAAACTTGCCTGCGTAAACAAGACGGCACCGCTGAATGCATTTGTGCTCAATGCGATGATACATACGAACCAGTTTGTGCTACCAATGGTGTGACTTTCCCATCGGTTTGTCACATGAACTTATACAGTTGCAGGAACCGAATCTCTCTTCGGAAATTGCAAAATGGAGTTTGCGGTAGGTTTGCACTCCATCACTTCATCTTGTTTTTTAGAGGAAATGTCCACTGTTAGCATTCAACGTATTAGTTTGAGGCAAGGCGATGTAATGTTGTGAACGTCTAGTCAGCTGGAGAAGATAATCCTTTTTAGCTGATAATTTTTCTTGATGCTTGATGTCTAGATTACTTCAAATTATAAATCTTTTCTGCAAAACGTTTGCGTTTTAGTGGCAAAATGGAAAGATCTTGTATTCTGCGAACTATCAATATTTTCTCTTAACTGACAACACATATCATTGATGGCTAAGTAAAAAATGAATGATGGTCTTAAGACTGTATGGAACTTTTTCTGTCACCTTTCGGCAACATATATTATTAAATTCAAGGTACGATTCTCTAGGTGTATTAGATTAAGGGATTCATATAAGTCTAAAGCACTTTGAGATCATAGTGTGTTGGATTAAAAAAGTTTTCATGTCTGTTTTATTATTAGCAGTTTTGGGCGATCAAATCAAATAGCTCCATCCATAGCTAGCATATGCTGGTGTTTGTTTTTCTACCACGATTGATTTGGTCTCTTTTTCTTAGGTGCTGAGAAGGTTGCAGATATTATCTACATGATAGATGGTTCTAGCACTGTTTCTTCTGAAGATTTTGAACGTATGAAGGACTTTGTTTCAAGAGATCTCCGTCTACGAGATATCTCTAGCACATCTACTCATGCAGGTATCCTTGTATTTGGTGATCAAGCGACTCTTGAGTTGTCACCTAATGAGGGCACCATGTTTTCTGCAGCAGAGACGATCCTCCGCAATCTTTATGCCCCTGGAGGTCAGCGGAACGTACGCAGGGCAATAGAATACGTCAATGAGGTCTTGAGAAATCCGGCATACGTGCGTCAAAATGCTGCGAAGTTAGTTGTGCTGTTAGTTGCTGGGCCAAGTACGAACAATGGCATCAGCTGGAGTGCTGACGATGTCACATTCAGTCAACAACAATTTGAGAGGTCAAACACGCAGGTAGTTGTTGTCCAAGTTGGTAATTCAGTTCAGCGAGTTGATTACAATGGTCTGCCGACTGTGAATGGAGGATATATTGTGCTGAGCGATGACTCTTTGCAGGATCTTTTTATCATCATCATGCAAGCACTGGCAAAAAGTACTGGTAAGAGTTTTGTGATCTTGATCTTGATTCGAGTGGTGTCGTTATTGTTCTTGTCGTAAGTTTTTTTTGTCATTGATTTGAATTGTGATTGGTACTGTTGATTGATATCTGATTTAGTTCTTTGGTGCTCTTTCCCACATCATAGACTTTGTGAAACTACCAAACACACTGTTGGTTGCCATGCAGATATAGGGAATACCTGTGGAAATAATTCAGTATCGTGCACCAATAGCTGAATAGAAAGATTCTTTGACGATTGTTTTTGTTCTTATCGAGAATGTCTATTCTGTTTAGTCAGTGGCTATCCATCAGATATTGTGCTTGTGATGGGCGTTGCTTCAGAGAATGGAGAGAATAATTTCAATGTCATGAAGGAAGTAGCAAGAAATGCTATTAGTCGCCATATTATTGGAAAGTCGACGACTCAAATCGCTGTTGTCCTGTATGGACAGAATAGCCGTCTGGAAGTCCCGTTTGGTTTGTATGCTTCTTCCGATGAACTAAGACAGGCTATTTCTAAGCTACAGCCTGTTGATACGGCTCGTAATGGTGGCAATGTTCAACAAGCGCTTACAACAGCATATTCACATCTGATGTCTCAGACTGCCCGCGACGATGCTTCTAAATCAATCATTTTGTTTGTGGATAACAAGCCCATCCCCAATGCTGACCAAGCAATAGAGAACATTATTTCACAGGGAGTCCAGACGGTCATTGTCACTGTTGGGGGTAAAGTTCAGCCTGATGATTTTAATGTGAATATCAATGACGTAATTGTTGTTGATCCCGGGAAACCAGGCAGTGTGGGTGATGGAGGAAGTAAGATCGGAGAGATTACCTTACCAGGTAACTTGCTTTTCTATCATAATATACCTAATCTCTGTGAAAAAAGTAGTCCTAATTCGAAGCAGTCAGCTGTGCCAGTACAATGACGATAGTGTAGAAGTACAACGAAAATAATATAGAAGCAAGTGTATTTATGAAACTAAAACTTTTTGCTTGTTGCCTAAATCCCTAGCGAATCTAAGTGCAGCAATCAAATACCAAATGCAAGTACCGTAATTTCCGGCGTATAAGCCGCACCGCAGATAAGCCGCACATGCCCCAAATCTGTCTCAAAACAGCGAGATGTGATCACATAAGCCGCACTGGTAAATAAGCCACGCCTTTTTTGGCATATGCGGCTTATCTGCCGGTGCAACATATGTGGCAGGTGCGGCTTATCTACCATTCTGACAATCGTATTTTAGTTCAAACGGCTTTCTAGCAATCATATTTTATGTAGTTCATACGGCTTTCTATGGTATTTTTTTTTAGTTCAAGCGGATTTCTAGCTGTTTTAGATCAAGCGGCTTTCGAGCGATTGATTTTTTAGTTCAAAAAACTTCTTTCTAACGATGGTATTTTTTAGTTCAAATGCCTTTCTAGCGATCGCATTTTTTAGTTCGAATATAAGTACAATACAATACAATGCAAAAGTCGCATAGCTCTGGCAAAGGAAACACATGCCTGCGTGGCGACAACCTAGTTTCGGTATATATATATCAAATATGTAGGTTTTGCAAATTTGGAATAAATAACAATTTCATTAGACAAGCTGCTTACTGATAAGTATTTTCAAGCGACAACTCAGCGCATAAGCCGCACTGGAAGATAAGCCGCATGGACCTTAAAAGTAGTTAAAATTTACACATAAGCCGCGGCTTATATGCCGGAAATTACGGTACTGGTGGAACTTGTTTGCCTTGTTTCGTGTCTGTGCAATGACCTTTTGAAATTCGTATTTCAAACAAAGGAGCCAAAGTATCTGGTATCTGACATCTCTGCAATCAAAACAGATATTGCTTTCATTATCTTATTTGTTAGTAGATTAACAAAAATATGTTGTGTGTAATGATAGAAAATAGGTAGAAGATTTTTAGAGCTTTCTTCAGTTCAGTGAAAACTAGATGTTTGTTTTTTTATGCTGGATAACCTTGGTGATCATTTAGGTAGGCTACATATGTCTGGATGCAGATCATTGTCATTGGAAGCCTTCAAAGTGGTCAGGTGAACAAGGGTGCCATGTTAAACGAAAAAAATTATTTGTTTCTTTTTAAAAACTGTGATATCATGTTGCCTGGCTATAGGGTAAATCTGCACAATAACTTCACTCCACAAGTATTGTTTTACTGCAACGTTTATTGTGATACTCAATCCTCAATTTTGTTTCATTCTAGATCCATGCGACAAAATGGTTTGTGAACAACCATACTCGTCTTGTTCTCGGTTGATTGATGGATCTGCCCGATGCACATGCCCATTTTGCCCAGTTTCGTACGATCCGGTGTGCGCTGATAATGGTTTGACGTACGCAAGTCAGTGTCACGTCAAGCGTGCATCGTGCCAGCAGAACTCCCTCATTCAAGTCCGAAAGCAGGGTGCTTGTGGTGAGTTTGCTTGTAATCTTTTTGTGAATTCTCAGTAGTGCCCTCTTTGTTGCGTGTCCAATTTTCTATTTATTGTGTTACTGTTGCCGGGTTGCTGGATACGTAATGAGTCTGCCTGGCTGGAAGTGTTCTTGGCTGACTCCCTTGAAGGGGCTGTATCGTTTTAGAGTATGTTGAAATATGTTGTGTCTTGAGTTTAGTTGTGTGAAATATGGAAATTGAATTTTTAGCCATAGAGTTTAGGATTGAGTGAAACTGACCAGGAATGCACATGTCTTCCTGATAGTTAAAACCTTAACGCCTGTTAACAGGCCGTCACAGCGCAGCTTTCTTCCTCTGGGCTCCCTTGATGGCTTC
>JAOBRC010438344.1:0-12056 GCA_027575255.1 Scolionema suvaense
GCTTGCTTTGCATTAAGCACTCCGGGAAAAACCCCTTGCGGTTTTTTAGAAATTACAGCAGCAGTGTGACCACCCCCTTTCTAATAAAATGTAACGAGGAACTCGACAATCATAGGTAGAATATCCGAAATTGACTCCTTTACGTCATTATGACGTCATTTCGTTGCAGTCTAGTTTTAGCACTGATGGACAGAAAATACGATGAAACCAACTTTAAAGCAATGTTTTCTAGTCTTCCTTGGATTGAAACACGATGAAACTTGTAAAAATATAGGCTTCTACTCATAGTGGGCACTCATTTTCCATATTTGAACATGTCACCTGACCGATAATGTAATTTGCTGATTCAATGTTGCAAATTTTGCTGACCAGTCCCTTATTTGGCTTCAGATAAAGGTGCTGGCGAGGGGATACTTTTGTATTGTTTAGGAGACTATTCTTTATAGTGTTGCTCAACATTTCGTGATATTTTGTCCAAGGAAACGTCCTTTTACATTTTTATATTATGCAATTTACAGACCACCTGGCAGATAGAAAATATATACAAAAAACGCCTGAACTGTTTGCTACTCTTGGCAATTGTCTGCAAATGTTAATAAGCAATATGTACTCAAATTTTTTTTGCGTTTGCTTAAAGGAAAATGTATGATTTTGAAATACCACTGTTAACTGAAATGAGTGTGCAATTTACAGAATCGTTGGTTTATGCACATTTTCCCCAAGTTTCATTACTATGAAATTTAGAAACCAAAGCTCTTCGTGTTACTTCTCTTGCTGAATGCGATGCTAGAATATCCCCCATATTTGCAAAGCATAAAATACTACAACTCCATGACCTGCTGTTTCGAAACTGTACTTCAAATATGTCGTAGCTGACAGGACTCTAAGATCTGCCGGCTCTCCGCAATTAAATCCTTCATTAAGTGCGGACAACTTCATGATAATGAATCAATAAAGTTGAAGTGTTCATACCTCTATAATTTGATACATGACATTGGGTTGGATTTTGAGTCAAGCAAACCTGTTTTTGAAACCGCACTAAAATCGCTGTGTATGCCTTTATACTTTATATGTTACTTCATACGTTTGATACCCTGGGACCATCGGCTCTCTCTCTACGCAGAGTCACCTGTGATAGAAATGAGCTACACGGTTATAGAGCCAGCAGCTCCAGTATAGCGGAGTGGAGACATCTGGTCCCAGGTTAACGTTGACCCGAGTCAAATTTACTTGGCTCTCTTGATTGTTCATTGTTGTATTTGTTTTGCTTGATTTCTTTGTAGTTGTTGTTGTTGTTTTTATTTTTTACAGTTTTTCATTGTTCTCCTTTTCAGTTCCCTCCAAAGTAGCTATTATGTTTTTGCAACTTATTCACAATCTGGTCGTCCCGAACATCATACGATCTCTGGATCTGAGTAGACCACTTCTACATTATATTTTAATTGCCATATTGTTATATGATATGTCATATCACATCAGAAACGAAGTCAGGTCTTGATAGATTAGTGCTTAACCCTACAGAGTGTGGGCTTTTTCAGGTATTACGGAGTATGGGTGGGGGGCGGATCCCCCCGTCCATCCCCGCTAATATTTGTAATAACGGTGTCACACCCACCAAACTTGGTAGAGATAAAGAAGAACATCTCATAACACTATTTCAGGACTGAAAATGTCCTTGGTGTATAGCCTTTGGATGCTACAAGTGATCATGAACATATGTAATCATTACTTTCATTATTACTTATCAGTGCAGAGATTTTTCTTTTCGGCACCCCTACGCGAAATTCCCCAACAGCTCCCGGGAAAAGTTTGATATCTCCAGATCCAGGATAGATATTGACACCACATTTGTTTTAATGAAAGCTGGATAAATTTGTAGAAAAGTCCACAAAATCCAAGCCGGTCGGGCTTGGCAAAAAAATTTTACACGAGAAAAATATGTGGTGGTGGTGGTGGTGGTGGTGGTGGAGGGGGGGGGGTGGAATCCACCCGTCCCATACTCTGTAGGGTTAAGAGCATAAGTGACCTTTGTCAGTACATTTGTGGGTTTTCTAAGAGTCATAAGCAACGGCAACAACATTTTCAGGGGGTAAGCAGGTACGAAAATGCTTTTTATGTGCTTTATATTCATATACAATGTCTTTGCAATTCTTTTGAAAGATAATTCAAACATCGTCAGCTATTGCTAAGGCAACCTTATTTAAATTTGCATCATTTTTCGGGCTCAAATAGGTGTGAATTACTAAATTCTATCCAAGTAATCTCTTGATTTGTTCATTTGTCAAAAGTCCATATCTCGACAATGGTTGGTTGAGGAGGTAAGGTTCTTATACGACTTTGAATAAGTTTTCCATCTTTTGAAATATGTAGTTGTTTTTCAAATTTGAGAATGTCAAATTTTAGCTGAACGGGACAGTGACGTTATCAATTACAACGTCATCGGAAAATTTTCAGAAATGTCCCGAAGGTGACAATTGATCCTTCTACCCTCTAGAATTGATTTAAGATGTAAAAAGTTTCATTATCAAGCAAACTCAATTGTTATGGGATTTGCCATGTCTGGTATCAGTGCTTGACCAAAATAACGTCGCGATGGAATGACGTCATAGTGACGGAAATTTTTATTTTCTAAGATTTTCGAATTCGCCGTTAAATTTGCTATATAAAGAAATAAATCAAACAATTTTAATATCAAATGCCGACCTCAGTCAATTCTTCGACATATTGAGCCGGACTAAAAAGGCACGCACATAGTTCTCGGATTTCAAGCGAAATAAAATAAAATATGCTTCGGTTGAGTCGTGCCTCGTTTGGACTGCTTCTGTTTTGAAAATAATTTAGACATTAAGTCATGGTCAAGCTGACATAGAGCGGGGGTTTTCTCACAACACTGCCATCGTTAAAGATAACATTCAGGAAGTATCAATTGTTAGCAAGCGCATTGTTAAGGATTATTTCACCAGTAAGGAAGTCCATCCTCATACAATTTAACAATCGGGGGATATGTTGAAGTATTGTCGATCCCCTCGTCGGAAGTATGATGTGTTCTTGAAAGAGAGGAAAGATAATGCTGCCAAAGCAAAGTCAGATTCTGCGAGACATATTCTACAGGCTAAGATTAGGGACCTTGAGCATCAGATTTCATTGTTGAAGAAGAACAGCCAGAAGCTGGATGAAAAATTTGTCCAGAAAGTGAAAGTTGCTGAAAGAGGCAATGATGTCCATCTAGTTTTAAGTCAAGCAAATGCTTTAAAACTCAAGAGTGAAGAGCAAGTGAACGAATGCAGGAAGCTTAAAGAAGCTATGAAGGTGTTACATGAAAAACGGAAGGAGATATGACTCACTAAGCTTTGTTTCCTTGCAATAGGCTTTCTTGTGTTATGTTTGCCGCTTGTCAATTCTTTTTGTTCTGTTAGTATTACATAGATTACTGTAATCTGCATAGTATGTTGTTGGCCATGTTGATTACTTCATGATGCTTTCTGAAGTTATTGAAGGTCAGTTGTGAGTACTGTTATGCTACCTAACAAAAAATGTATTGACCTTCTCTTTTTGTCTTCTTTTGTTTTCTTGATACAGTTATTGTTTGCTGTAGTTGAACAGAAAGGGACTGCCCATTTATCTGGTACAGTATTTCATATCTTTGGTAGAGCTAGATACAGCAAATTGTCCTACCTCATCACTACTGCTTGCACGTAGTACTATAAAGCACCAAGATAAAAATTGACCCCACTAGCTCAAGGAAGGCAGAGCTGCATTTATTCAATGACATGCCCCCGCTCCATAACTAACTTACATATCATTGTTCTTCTGCTTGAGTAAAATTATTAGGCATCCCTAGATTAGAATGCAAACACAAGACAAATCATATAAGTGGACATTGCAATTGGCATTAAATGGTTGCTTGCTGCTAAGATATAAATCTTAAAAAGTTAATATTGGGCAAGATGAGGCTGGGGATTTTCTTTAAAATTCTGAGTTTTTGAAAAAAAGTGTGCTATTTGCTGTTCCTGTTGCATGTGCATTGCACGCATTTCGAATTTGACTGCTGTGAACCTTTATATGCAAGTTTTTGTTTGTAACTGCATAAAAAATTCAAGCTTGAATCTTGAGTTGATGTTGTAATGATATCAAATGATAGTTTTTGTTCCAGTTCATGCAAAATTGATGCTTGGTAGTGGTCAATATTTCTACACGCCATGCCGTATTGTTTCTTGTTGCACCTCATGTCGTTTTGTGTAAATACGCACAGTGTTTGTTATTGTAGATACTATTTACCTACTTTGACTCAAAAATAGTCAGGGAAAACCATGGGGAACTTTTGCAAATTCAGGGAAAATTAGCAGTTGTTTTAAGCGAAAGTCAGGAAAACTATGAAGTTTTTTCATGAAGGTCAGGGAAAAATGCACTGCAAAACCTGCAGAAACCCTTTTCAAAATAAATTTTAATTTTTCCTATAAATCGATCAGAAGCCAATTTTTGATTTTTCCGATCGAATTGATGATTTTTTTTTTACTCTGCAACCAGCATGTTAAATAGCAGATTCTGCATTGTAATTTCATCATGGTCTAGGCTTTAAAGAAAAAAATCATAATTCATTTTTTACTGTGTTCCGTTTTGATCATTGAGTAAATATCTGAAATTTGTGTTCCCGGCCAAAAATACCTTAAACTGGGATGGGTTAAATGAAAAAGGGGGTGGTCCTTACTGTCAAATTTTGATAAAACGGGGGAAGGGGTGGGGGTGGGGATCATTATAAATTGACTTTGAGAGCGAAAAATGATTCCCCCCCCCCTACAATTTAGCACAAAAGAGTAGGTATTATTCGCAGCTCTATTTGCCACGATTACCATCTTCGATCATCGTAACTATCACGTGACCAGTTAACTTCTTTACGTCACACACCCAGCAAAGCTTCCTTCCCAACGGAGAAGGAAGATAGGGAAGCTTGGCTACAAAAATGTGTTTCTATTGACGTACATTGGCTTTTGGACGGAATTTCCCGCGTTTTCGACGTTTTCATAACATGGGATTTTTTTCAGCCTAACTTACTTTTTTGTCGGAGGATCCCTTCAGGAGAGAATTTTTTTGCGGAATTTATTTTAGCGATTCAGACTTGACAAAAATTGTATTTTGCGGAAAAAATTTTTGCCATTGAAAGCTGTTTTACCGGCTATGGGGAAGAAATTTTTGCGATTGACTGATCTGTATTAATTTTTGCGATGGATGTTGTTCAGTTTCATTTGTCAGGCTAAGAGAGCTGTAAACGGGTCTCCGCAGCGTCAAAGGGAGACAGAGTCTAAGATTTTATGGCTTCAAATGGATTGATTGATACTTTCATATTATTTTTTGAAAATCCGCGGAATAAATTGTTGCGATGGGCTCAATAAAAAGTTTGCGGAAGAAAGTTTTGCGATTGGTCCACTACTATCAAGCTTTCCAGAAGAAGTTTTTGCAAAAAAAAAGGTCAAAATCGCAAAAATAAATTCTGCAAGAAAGTTGAAGAATCGGAATCATAACTGAAAAGGCAAGGGCTAAAGCAGTAATTGATAAGGCTACAAGGGGAAGCTGAGGCAGGGCTGATCCTTAGTTGATGCTTAAAAATTTGGCAAGTTTCAGCCTGTGATGCTTATAAAAGTGATGCTAATAAAAAATGAGTGTATAACATACGTTTCCGTATATTTCACCAGAATATTAACAAACCAGGGGTAGGGGACGGATGTATCTTACGAACATCCGTGGGAGGGTAAAGAAGAAACGGGCAGCCTTTGTATAAAGCATACAAGAGTATCGACGAAATCAACTCCTTGGCCATGGATAAAAGCCAGATTTGCCAGCCACCTCATTGCCACTGGAAGACGCCACAATCGCAACATCAGAATCATCATTGATTTTGGAGCAACCAGCACCCACTACGCAATTTCACAGAGAACATGCAACATAGGGAACAACACGTCAGCTAACAAAAAGTACCAAAATTTATTCTACTTGACCGCAAACGTGACACATCATATGTCTTTTAAAATGCATACCATACATCAATGGCTGGAAAATCTGACACAAGATCTATTTTAAATCGCATAATTCAATGTGACACAATGTCTACTTGAAAACGTACAACATGCATCAACACGACACAATGTGTGACTATGCATCTCATACATAAATGACGATACACAAAACAAAAGTCGACAAAATTCTGTGGATGTGTAGGCATCAGTAATTAACTAGCATCAGCCTGGAAACTTTTACAAATACAAGAAATTTACTGCACGCTAAAGCATGGATATAAAATATCGTACAGCTCATACTTGTTGCGGTACATCAATTATTTTCAACATTACAATAATACACATGCGCCACAAAAGCAATCGTATTTCACCAAATGTCCTTGCCTTACTGAAACCTTTAAAAAATTATAAGGAACTAAGTCGTCAGAAAAAAAATTCACAGGCAACCCTCAAAAAAATATTTTTAGAGAAATCAACCAGGATAAGAGACTCAATGAAACATAGGAATTGCTTTCAATTCTACAACGTTGCAGCAACGGCTTAATTATAATAACGCCTGATGTTTGTCCTCTTTCTAACAGACAAACTAGAAAACACACTTACTCTACGAATGATAAGAGTGACAGGGGCATAGCAGCAGTGCAGATGTGTCTATGTAACCGATGTCTATCAAATTCAGTATTCTAAAATCAACCATCGCGTCAACCATAGCCTATTCAAACCTACCACTCAACCTTTGGATACTTTTCTTTTTTAATTTTACGACAATTTGAGGTCAAATTACCAGGACATTTTAAGGAAATATTTTTATGTGATTTACGAGGCATTCCGGACAAATATTACAACCTTTCCTAGATTTGCCAAGAACGCTTCAGTTGTGCTAGATTCAAGGCGTCTTGTTTGATCAAATATAATTTCTTTCAACAAATGTTTTCTTTTTCTAAGCTCCCTTCGGTCGCATCCCAGCAGGGGTCGTTAACAGACTCCGTCTTTAGTAGCCTGTCCACACACAGACTGCTCCAGAAAGTAAGCTTCTCAGACAGTCTGTTCACTTCAGTACGTTAATGCAGTTTGCTACGTCAGAGCGAATTCAATACCCAGAAAAAGGGAAATATTAAACCTATAACTTCGATTCAAATATCTGCTCGATCCTTCAACATTCTTGGCTCGATGAGCAATCACTGTCTTCAGCCTTGCATATTTTTGAACCTAAATTTCAATGGCTCGAAAATTAAATACAAAATACTTTCGAGAAAGGAGATCGACCATAGCGAAAACTAATCGGATTCGTAGTTCACCGACTTGGATTGGTTCCTAAAGGAATGTTTGAAGTTACTATACATGCAATTAGCAAGAACAAACATCGTAAAGTTACTGAGCTTTAAACTCTCTAAGACGAACCAGCGACACGACGGAAAACATGCAAACACCACTAAAAACAGAAAATTGAGATTGAGTAGATTAATATTCTCCGATTGAAGGTAAGGGCTCTCTCCTGTTACAGGACAAGTGTAATTGCCGTTGACATAAGAAGAAAGAAAAAACTCGAATTTTCAAAAATACAACACAATAGTACTAGAACATCAAACCATCAACACGACAGAACTTAAATGCAGAGTAGCATGAGAATAATCCCAGGCAGGAGGGAAGCTGTAGCATGCGAAATCAAAACATTAGTGATTCTACGAAAACCAAATACCAAATTCATGGTTCCCACAAAATAAATAAAAATACTGAGCCTAGCATAAAATATACAGCGTTAAAATTGTAAGCATGTGTAGTAATCAGTGTTCAGATGCCACAAATGTTATTCTCGAAGAAAAAGAGTGAGGACGAGGCAATTTGTCCTTCGTTCAATGATATAAATATGCATTTTATTTTTATTTTCTGACTTCGGGAGACTTAACCAACGATCTTGACGAACATAGTTTATGATATGGGAGAGCTATGCATCAGCTGCACAGCTCTATGACATACTGAAAAGTTTTGCGCAAATTGAGTTTTTGGCATTTTGCCTCTAACCTATGGACAAGATTAGACTGAAACAAACCAATACATTGACACAGGAAGTCTTCGAGAATAAAAAGACCACCCTGTCAAATTTCTGAAACTAGGAAACGAAGGGGGAGGTAGGTCATAATAGTCGGAGGGGAAGGGGGGGATCCAACCAATTCCCGAATTTAATAAGGAGAATGGTTAAGGTCCACTAAAGTAATCAAAGTTAGTAGCCAGCAACAATGTAACACAGTGAATAGATACAAACTGGAATTCGTTTGCAGACCTGAGCAGTTACTGCGCTCTTGTGTTCAGGAAAATCAACTACGGAGATTCGATCCAACTGGAAAATTGATAAAATTAATAACGGGGACAGGGGGTGGTCAAAAATGGAGTGAGAGGTCTTACACTCAGCCAAAATTAATAAAAGCCCCCATCCACCCCGTCTATGATGATTTAACAGAGAAACTGAAAAAAGCTAGTAAATAATGAATGCCTCCTTGCTATTCTGATAAATATAACCAAGCAGCTTTTATGGAAGATGCACTGCAACCATGCCTCGAAAGCAGAACGTGCATGCATACCAACATCTGCTGACTACAACAGTCACATGTGATGAACTGCACCACCGAATCAACTCAACGCAATGGAAAAGATGGATTTCCCTTCCTTTTTCATCACCGTCTCTTCATCTCACGACAGGCTCCACAAAGCTTATTTGAGTAAAGCATCTTTCTTGAAATGTTGCTGAGGCCTTATTTTTTAGTCTGAATTTGATAAACCAGACCGTTTCCAAATTTAATAGTGGGAAATTCGATATGTTTTGTTTAATAAACAAATTGGACAGATTTCTTTCCAGAGTAACCATAAGGTAAAAACCAATTATGATCTTCTCGATTCACCACAAATTTGTTGCAATCAATAGAAATCGACTTGAAAATCTAATGGGTCAATACCTTCAGTGTAGCCAACCGAATCACAGTAAATAAGAAAGTCTAACAAAGAATCAGAATAACTAGAAGCAAAACAAGAATAAGCAAGCACCAAGCAATTATCAAGAGCATCGAGGATAGGTATAACTAAAACACATTAGCTGGGTTATGTGAAGGATAAAAATGTTGAATGGACTAAGTAAGGAAAGGCCTAACAAAGAAATTACCTACTATACGCGATTTCAACGAGGAACTCAACAATGCAGTCCAAAGTTTCATCTAGACTAGGAGCAGACCTACACAATGGATCAAAGATCTCATCTATGTCCTTTTCAGTAAACCAGAGCTGACTGGTGAAAAGCAATCCCTAGAGGGCGCACTTGTAGCACTACCAGCCTATAGCCAATAGTTCCTTGGGAGAAAAATATTCAAAATTTCAGGGTTTTCAAGATCCCACTATCAAACTGCTTTTCATGGTCATACTACAAAATTCAGGGTTCTTCAGGGTTTTCTGGGTCCGCTAGACACCCTGTTATTATACTTTCTATGCTCTTAACCAAGATGTTTTAGTATGAGTACAATACATTTACACAGCCTATGATACTCTGGCTGAACTAGGATAAGGGGAACATAGATAATCATCAATGGGGGCATTTCATCAGGGTTAGATTTACAAATAGGAAGGTGTAGCGAGCACCTATACCAGCAATCTGTGACATTTCACCAACAAGCCTTGTAAGAAGTTAAAAACCTTCAACTTCTGAAAGTGTTCAACATAGTTATATCGTATTAAATACCAAAACATTTGCCATTAAAAGAATTGAGACTTGTTCAAAATATTTCGGATATATAAAACCAAATATATACCAATTTTGGGAAAACCATGTGATATCAATAAAAATGCAAACCCTAATAAATCACAGGGGATTTAAGGGTTTGCCAGGTCGAAGGACTAAAGAAAAACGTGTCTGTCTAGATGTGAGATATCGTGATTATATGCGTTGCAGATCAATTCCACCTACCAACTTATTGCAACTAATGGATATTCATAATATATTAAGCATAGGAAATCACAGTTAAAGTTCCCTGCATTTTCCCAAATGTGAGGATAAAAAAGTTCCATATCCTGAACATTTTAATTTCTTCTTGGCGTCTAGTATATTGTACTCACTACCACTAGACCCCCCCGAATGGAGTGCGAAATTCACAGCATTATTTCATTTTTGAATTAAGGGTAGATTTGCTAGAAGGCACTAAAAGAAGAGGGTACTTATCTGAAGATTTACATTTAGCAAAATAAGCTGCGTGTCACAGATGTGACCAGCAGTTAAAAAATCTCAAAACTTTGCTGAACATATTTGTACGAACAGGTAGGTTCTAACTTCTCCTGGAAAAAACACATGAACCAGTAAGAACAAATACACAAGTAAGAACGTCACAAAAACACTACACATTTCTAATTTCCGACCTTATACTATGGATTCAACATTCTTAGTGCAAGACAGAATAACTAAAAATCATGTCCTTCATATTCAAGAGTAAGAAGCTATAGCCTGGACTGACAAACAGATGAAAGGTTATCAAATTGTAACTCTCGCACTGTGTAAAACTCAAGACGATGGGGGCAATTCTGTGGATAATTCGATTGATAACTGAACCAACCTGGAATGGTCACCTGTACAACGGCTGAAAATTCACCCTAGGCAAAGAGTCGAACCTTTCCAGACGGGATTTGGCAGTACAGAACGGGTCTCGTATGATGATATTTGTAACCTGTTTGACTGATTGTTTTCAGGAATCATCCCTTTCTGGTTCAATGTCAATGTCCTTTTATGGTTATCGGCCAGCATGGGTTGTGTGATTTGGCCAGTGATGAGTTGCATGTGAGGACAACTATCATGCTACATGGTAAAGATTGTATGTAGTTTGCAGCACTGGTTAAGTTATTCTCATAAAAACCGTAAAAATGCAAATAAAGAAAAGGTAATGGTATTTTCTAATGAAGTAACTTTCATTCTACAGTTCTTAGCCTGAGGTGAGAAAATTTGGTCGCTTATGGAAAATTTGCTGACATCATCAAGTTTATACTCTCATGACCGTGGTGGACAAGCAAAATTTTGCTGATGGTACAAATTTAGGTCCCAGTCTTCTTAACTTAATGACTTCCTCCGGCTCCTGCCATATATGTCTTGGAATGCCCACAGAAAATAGTAACACTGCCACAGGTTTTGGCGTATAGCAACTCAGTATTTTTCGCACTGGCTGCGCGAAGTTCATGTTTGCGGACACAATCCACTCCTTGCCCTGTCCCCTGAAGCTGGTTAGGCTCAATCCAAAGAAAATCCCAATTTTACAGAGCAAAATTTATCCCAGCAAAAGAATTCTGATGTATTTAACATAGGTCCCTCTAAACGTATCCTTATAATAGAAAATGTCCATAGGTTAATAAAAACAACAAGCAAACCTGCAACTACGCAATACCAAACCTCATCCATTAGAAGTCACCTTCTTATGCTCCAATAGCTTTCAGCAGCACATCTACCAGATTTTTGCAGTTGCTACCAACAAGCACCAACTGTACATTGTCAACTACCTCCCGGTCATTGTTCAGTATCTTTTGCAAAGTGCGGAAAAATTGAACAGACTGAACTTCAAGATCACTTTTACTGAATTCCGCATTTGCGTCTTTCATCATGTCGTACATGGTAAGGAGAGGGGTGGCATATTCAAACATGACATAAACAGGTTCTCTTCCATCCAAAGAAATTTTATACAAACTGTTCTTATAAATACGACCTTGAACACCTCCTCTGTTTCGAGTTTCCTGTGGCATGCTTTGGACAAATTTGATTCGACCATCGACTTTTTCAAAATTGTCATAACAATAACAATCACGTGGAATGATGATAAACAGCTTGCGATTAGAATCCGGGATAAAGTCTTTCAAATCTCGGTTACCAATGGCGAAATCTGGTTTCATTGCATAGTAGATTCTGTCTTGAAAACCAGGGAGCATCAGTTTTAAATAGCCATAATAATAACTCCAAGCCAAGCCACTCGCTATGTTCTTGTCATCCATCTCTCCCAAATCAGACTTCTCGACCTGAGCCAACTGCCT
>JAOBRC010438455.1:0-12055 GCA_027575255.1 Scolionema suvaense
CCTTGAGGTGTCGACGCTGAAATCGTTTCCCAGCCAAACTGGCCAGATCCTCCTTTCCTCTACACGGTTAAGAGCGAACAGCTCCAGTATACAGGAATGGTTGGATCTGGTCCCAGGTTAACGGCTTCGCACTGCCTCGACAAAAAAAAAATACTTCATGCATTACGGGAATTAATAATTTGTTAAGGATGAATTCTGTGGGAGTAATCAACCAAATTTATAATGAAGGAATTATAGGATTAAGCTTCGCAATTTTACGGCCGTTCACTTAAATCTGCCTCGCAGTTTCAGGAGTATGCGAGCAGCTAATTCGGACCCTGAGGTAACAAAAGTTGTTGTTATCAAAAATCAAACATCAATGGTTGAATATGAGCCCTGGAAAAGTTCAAAGATGTTCTCTAATGATTCTACTAGTACAGAAGGGTAGAAGATCAGATCAAAACAATATAAAGCGCTGTTTATCTTTGAAAGGGGCAGCCATGTTTGTGTGTGCTCCGTTGACCAGTATCGAGCAAGCCCAACAACCTTTAAACACAGGTGACTTAGTTTACAGAAAAAAGAAAACAGGGATGGGCAGGGAATGACAGGATCAACACGCTTGATGAAAGTATTTTTATTTCGAAGCCCTTGGTGAACATGCCATAAAAAATATTTTATACGTGTGTACATACAAGGTTGACCCCTCTCCCCTCATATGCAAGCATATACTTTTGAAGGACCCTCTTCCCCTTAGTGTGTACTAACTATGTCAATGGTCCTTTAGGGAACAAGAAGTGATGGTGTCATTATTAGCAATGATGTCATCGTTAAGGAACCTAACAAAAATCAATAACTTTGAAAACTTTTTTCCTCAAAATTGATTCTAAAGAGAAAGATATTAGATGGTACATTTTAAGACTAAAAAGTATCACTTGGACTAGTTCTTCCCAAAAATTTGCTTATTAAAACCCTTGAAAATGGCTCTTTACCCTACTTTTTCGCCCAGGTGATCCCAACAAATGACCAATATCTCAGGAACCCCTGAGGACGGTGAAGTTGAATTTGGTCAGAAAGTGGCTGAGATCGTATCAACAAAATACACAAAATTCTAGTACTTTGTTCAGGAGCTACAGTTTACAGCTTACAGTTTTTCTGACTGGCAATCTCGCTGCCCCCTAGTCTAAATAGGGTTAGTTAATGAATTCGATCAGTCTCTTTCATAAACGCAAAGAAAGGAGACTCATTTTGATATTCATAATATAACCTGTTGTCCAGCACTGCGCCAACAGTCCTGGAATTTGATAGAGACAGAGTGTCATCTTGAAATTAATATGTTTCTATGTTAGCAGAAATCCTATAATCCCCTGTTCCACTATCTCAATAATGCTTGTTAGGCAGATGCACAAAAAACTGACAAGAATTACTGAATGTAGGTGTACACTGCATCACACAGAGCACAAATGAAGGTCCAAAATTATTAATGCCTTTGCACATAGAAATTCCAAACAGACAAAGAACATGAACAGTCCTTCATTGCACAACATTATCATCAGTAGCTGCAGTTGCCACAAACTAGATTTGAGTCAGCTGAGTCACATCTCCGACCTGCAGCAAATAGGAAACTGATATCAAGATACAAACAGATTATGAAAGTGTGTAGGGAGAGCAAGTCAACATCAGCAAATTATCCGCTAGATTCATCTCACGATAATACATCACTGATCGAAGACAACATACTGCAATCATGTGACTCATCCTAGCAAAAGCAGGTCTATTCAGAGAAACTTCATCCGAGGGAATTGTAATGTGAGACAGATAGTATTAATGGCCAAAGAGTTACCAATATGGCACAAACAGGATAGGCTGAATGCCAAGAAGAACAATAGTTGTAATCACTAACTGATGAATGCTTCAAAATGTTCACGTTCCTCTCGAGAGCTTTGTCTTTAGCTTTCCACATTATGCCAAATAAAGATTTTCCAATTCATACTCCTCCACCAGATCTTTCTCAAATATCCATTTCTGCCCATGAAAAAGATCCATGTGTACTATGCGTATACATGCTAGAACATAGCTGATGAATACATTTTACATTATTCAATTATGCATACTTATTGCAACCAAGGTAAAAAGGAATCATAGCACACATACTTCAGCAAAATTAAGCACGAATCATTGCATCATCCGCTGTACACAGCAAATGACAGGCAAAATATGGTGTATAGCCCTAACATGAACAGCCTTACTGGAACTGGCGAAAATTTTCTCCACTAAATTTTTTGCAATATTCCGCATGAGGCAATTTGAAAGAGATTCAATGCTAGCTCGTGAGTATCATCGCACATATGCATCAGTTTTATATACTATTGTTTCTCTAGTGATTAAGTCAAGGAGTGAAAAAACAATAGTTTTGACTGTCAGACGTCTACTTCGCTATTGCCTTAGCAGCATTAACTAATACTCCGACACATCTATCCAGGCGTTTTCTGAGTGTTGAACAATTATCCAACAACTACATACGCTTTGTGCACTGCACCCATGTTCGCCAAATTGGCTAGTAATTCAACCAACAATGGAAGCAGAGAATTTCACATATAAAACGTTACACTGTCTGCCGTACATATCATAATGGCCACACATTGAATTATCCACTGAATTTTCCCCTTGTACCTCGAGCATAACCCCTTTTACAGCAGTAAAATAGTCATTGGTCATCAGTAAATGACTGATAAAATTTGGCAGATGGCCGACAATAGGCTACCTTCCGTCGGTCGTCGTTACCGACGAATTCCTGAAGTCAAACTTTTTATACATGTTACTCGTATTTATGCTCAAAACAGTGGATTTTGCAAAAACAAGGAACGGCGAAAACAAGACAGCATCCATCATGCTCAGCCTTGTGAACTTGGAGCGAAAAATGCTGACTGCACATGCTTAAATGCAACCATAGGTTCCAAGAGTACTGGCTATGGTCTGTGTACTTTATGCATGGCAGCAATCTATCTCAGTTGTTGAAAGAGGGAGGGGAACATGTTCTATTACAGTTATATTTTGTTTCATTTCTTTCTTATCGTGCCAAGGAATTATTTTGTTGTGTTAAATACAGTAGAATTTACGAAAAACTTTTTTCTCTCACTGAATTGCCAAGAATGCATTCACGTATACTACTAACAATAACATTGATAATGCTTTTCATGTCTAGTATATTGTCTCATTACGGTCTGTTGATTAAGAAGTTTAGTAATTAAGTTGGCCCAGAGGAAGCCGCTCGTAAGTGTGATTACATTGTAATTCAATACTTAATTGAGTAGAGTGAACGACTGGAAAACTTCATGGCTGACAGAATAATTTGTTATTATTTGAAGGACTGTTTACTGATCTTACTACTGATATCACTCTGACACAGAATGTTATAGTAAATACCAGTGGTTGCTTTCAGGAAGGAGATATGGGTTATATTACTCTTTTTTACACCAGTATGTAGCTTGTGTAGGTAGGGAAAGATATTCTAGATATATACTGTAATGCCTCGAATAAGCGCCCCCTCAAATAAGCGCCCCCCTCAAATAAGCGCTCACACTAGATGTGAAAATATGAATAAGCGCCCACCCTCGAATAAGCGCCCACCCTTCGAATAAGCACCCATCCTTATATCTTCAGAAACCAACACTAATTCGAATTTTCGACTAGAAAGTAATTGAAAGATTACTTGAATAAATATGACAAGTTTATTTTAGGTTTCAAGCTTACTCTCATTGTTTTCATCAGAAGAAGATACGAAGTTTTTCCCTTTTTAAATTACTAGTAAATCTGTTTTTCAAATAAGCGCCCCCCTCGAATAAGCGGCCACCTGAAAGCTCTAAAATGAATCGAGGCATTACGGTATATGAGTTGCTTCCTTGCTTGGCTGCTCCAGGTAGACAGCAACTTATCGCTGCGCTAGCAAGTTGTCTATAAACATTTGGAAGTGCTTAGTGCTTTTGTCATGAGAGCAACTTGTATAAAGAGATATCGCGCATATATGTATCAGTTTCCCAAAGTCTTATAAAATACTAACAAGGTGCATACCTAGCAATCAGCAGCAACCTAACAACCTGGGTCATTGTGCGATCTCGTTGGGTCACATGCTATAATTTTATCCAGTTGAGTAAATGAGCCGGCAGACATATTTGTCAGGAACATAAGAAAACGTTTTTGTAGGCCTACTTGGGGTATCTTGAGTTTCCTGGCGTTCTATGGTTATAATTGAATATTTTACAAGATCGTTTCAAAATGAAGTTGCAATCTATGTTATTTGGAATTAGAACATAAACATAGATGATAAGAATAAGGAAACAATTCATAAAAAAAGAAATGAGAATCAGTAGTGAAGATTGATATGTATGTCACGTATGAGTAATACGACTTGCCTTTAAAGAGTTGCAAAGAAAATTGGGCTACATCTTAAATAATGTTTTGTCTGGGTAAGTTTTTCAGGTAGTACATCTCTAGTAGTGATGATTCGGATGGAAGTCAACTTCAGAATGGAAAAAACCAAGCAAAAAAAGAGGGGTGGAATGTTTATCTATACTTTCCCCTCTAGAGATGGAAGCGTTGTAGTATGTGCCCTACTATGATTAATGACCTATTGTAATTATTATGATATGATCCAAATGTCAAAGGATATGAAAATACATACACAAAAGCAAAGAAGTAGAGGCAGCTGTAACAATTCCATTAAGCACACAAAGAAACATGTTGAGTATTGGCAAAAAGTGAAAAGACACGCTTTTGATTTCGTCCACATTTATTAGCCTTTGCATGCGTGCATTCCCTTTAGCAACATTATCCCCCTTTTATGCACAAAACACTTAAGAGAATATTTTTCTTCAATAAATGTGCATAATTCTGAATGTCTTGCTAAACTCAGTGAAACTTGGAAAGTGTACATAAAATCCACGAGGCAAATTTTCGTACAAAATCTACATTTCATGGACATACTTACGGTGTCTAACCTTCCCTCCCCCCCCCCCCACTCAGTGTTGCTGAGCAAATGAAAGCTCTAAAACATAACATCAAAACCAAGCATAACAGTAAAACGACCATTAAGATGCACTTGAAAGTTAAATGTCGACAAATATAAACAAAACAGTCCTATAAGCGCTAACAGCAAGAGGTAATTCAATCTGGATTAGTGATAAACACCAAAAAGAGAATGTTATGAAACAGATAGCCTACAAACAGTGAAACAAATCTATGACATGTTTTCTTTCAATTTACCACAAAGCACCTTCAACATACCTTAAAACTTACAAAAAAATGTGGAACACAAGAACTTAAGGATTTTGGAAGTTTCTTGAAACTCAACAAAGTGGCTTTTCTCCGCAAAAATGGCCACACCCAAGTTGAACAACTCTTCTCCAGATCTCCAGATATGACACATGATACGTATGATAATTATCAGGGCCATTTCTAGGCTTAGTTTCGGGAGACCTCTTGATCTATTGCACTCAGGTTAAATTCGAAGAAATGTGGGAAATGTGGGAAGTTTGGGTTTCAGAGTTAAATTGTGACAAATTGCTCTTCATTGCACACATTTGCAAACTAAAATGTTGCTTTATTTCACAAAGAGGAGTAATATGCAGCTCATAGTGTTTAAACAAACCTTTTAAAAATTGAGTTACTAAGAAAAGCCACAATCCTTAGGTCCTATATGATGTCACTGATAAGCCAAATTGAGGATCAGAGCAACAGGGAAAAATTTCAAACTTTGAAGAGACATTGCAGAAGAACCACTTAAAGGAACTGTGTCTCAACATTTTATTAAGCGTTGTTGCTTACATATATGATCTGTCCGCTCCTATACCAAGTTTCACAGTTACAGATTCAGTAGAAATGCTGCAATTGGAATCCAAAGTTTTCACTTGCTGAGTACAAGAATTCATCCTCGGTTTAGAATTCGCGCATACCTGTTGCACTCTCGGAGAGCGATAAGAATGCGTGCGCTAATCCCCTTGTCTTCCATGCATAAAATGAGCTGTGGCTCATTTAATATGCAAGAATTAGCTTGCTGAGTGTATGGATCGGGATATCGAGTATTTTGATGTGCAGGAAAAAACATGATACAAAATAAATGTGGGAACAAGGCTATGAAATCTCCTGGCAGTATGGCAGAACTATAGCAACCGGCTAGAAAAAAATTTTGAGCTCCTATTCCTTTAAATCTTTTTTGCTCAAATAGAAACGAGTCTTCAAGTTATTGCAAGATCTACAACGTCAGGGAATATCATTTTAGAGCGGTATATTGCTTTAAAATGAATTAGTACATTTTTGATTCATAAATTGTAAAAAAAAGATGATGAGAAAACAGCTCCGAAGAGACTCAAAGTCACGCCATACAGGCAGGGCTGAGAGTGAGTGGAGACCAGCTCCCCCGTTGCGGGAGGATCGCAGTATACACCCAGTCTGATGAGAGGCACTACATCATGTAAGAACTTGGAACCACCAGGAAAGATGAAATATTCAATATTGATTACACATGCAAGGGCTAAATCAAGCATTTGCTTATACTTACTTTGACTAAGCTTTCCTTTCCCCTGGCAAGTAGGACATTGCACAGTAAGCTTTGAAGAAAACTCTTCGTATATATAATTTGCAGGAGGAGGAGAAGTGGAAGAGCTTGCAACTTGTATAGGCGGCAAACCACATCCTGATCCAGAGGATGAAAGAAGAGGTGACTTTTCATTATCCTCTTCTGCATTTACAGCAGGATATTTCATATCTATGGAACGTGGAGGAGTACCAGAATACGGAGTGCAAGGTGAATGACTATATGGAGAGTCACCACCATCTGGTGGATCTCGGTACTCTATTGTCATCATTTTTATGTCTGTCCGTAGTTAAGTTGGGGGTGAGATAGTTACAATTTGCATGATGGCATAGTTATCTATAATGTTCAGCGAAAAAGAAATTATACAGAAATACAAAATCAACAGAAAACAAGAAGTACACAGGTAAACTCTTAGCATGAAACTGTCTCGAACAGTCTGTAGCAGATATATATAATTCTGAAGTAAAAACCATGAAATTCAAGACAATTGATCACATTGAGCCAAATCCAGACAATTAAGTATTAGATTCAGATATGCCTGAGACAATGAGACGGTAGATTTTGCATCATTACAGGCAATCAAATTTTAGAATCTTTTTTATAAGCAAAAACATCATATCCACAAGTATAGATGGACTTCACTATACTTTTAACCCTAGGGATTTACCCGAAAGCTCATGAAGGTTTGACTCAAAAAACGTTTTAGCCACTTCAAAACTTATCGACATCATCTTGCTGAAAGATCCCTGCATAAGGGAAACTTGATTAAAACAAGATGAGGCCTTGGTATCAAACCGGCCACCAGGGACTTGCCAACCTGCAGGACGGTGCTTAAACTCTCACCAGTGTCCTTCTTACAGGGAGGTATTACTCAGGAGATCAATGGCTGGCTTCTGTGACAAGCACAGGACACTGTAGACTAGAAACGTCAACCCTAATGTAAAGAAACTCTCAGATTCATACATACAAGCCTACAACACTGAAGGGACGACTAGGAACTTTCGCCATAGCTCAATGTTAATCTCTTCCCATCTGTACGTCGAAATTGCGACATGCAGTACGAGAGATTATGGGCGGGGCAAATTACCTGCTTGTCAAAAGCTCCTAGTCTGTTCCTCTGACTGCTTTCCATTATTACATCACCTTCAGCATTGTACAGTACTCTGCCTGCGTAAATGGTAAGGAACAGACTATTATCTAGTCTACCGACACTGCCGAACTGCATCAGTCTGGTAACCATACCAGGACTTCCCGCCTTAAGTGAATATCATGTAGGCAGATGTTCCTGAATGTGTGGGCAGTGTAAGACAACTAAAAAATTTGAAAAACTGGAACTATATTCAACATATCATCTTGACAAGTCATCATCATGAACTGTCTAAAGAAACTTACAGTAACCTCCAAATTGAGCAGAGTAAAGCAGCATATCATGAAAGATCATATTTTGATATCTTTGCTCAATAACAAGAGCTAAAAATAACAAGAAAACTGCCTTTCACAGAATAGAAAAATCCCCTGATGAGCGAATAACACGACATCGTGACCAACATAACCTGAAGTTGTGGGTTAGAAATAGGAGAATGTACTCCAGAGAGTCGAAAACTTCTCCCCCCTTTTAACAGGGTGATGTAGTCTGTCGATGGAAAGGACAAGACAAAGCAAACCAACCAGAAGTGAGAAAAAACAGCCTATCGTGCTGTTGTGGAGTTCAGTTCTTCAGCTTGAAGATTCCACAGAACAGCAATGTGATATAATGGCAAAAATGCAGAGGAACAACGAAAACAATGAAGGAAAAGTATACTAATGAAAACCAACACTTTTGGTTCATAGGCTGAATTTATGGCAACTGCATCTGTGGCAGTATAATCAGGCAATGTCAATACAAATATTTATGGCAGCTTTTAGTTTTATCTTTCTTTGCCTCCAGACAAAGCCTTTTTGAAATTCAAATTTGGAACACAAGGCAAATGGGAATTTAACATCTTTTCTTGAGCTAAAGCCGATAGAGCTAAAATAGCCTGCAATTTTTTGCAGAACAATACCAGAACTAACTTTAAAAGTCATATTTGCTTCTCGCATCAAAATTGAACTAAACGTTTTCCTTTTACACGAGGCTGTATTTCAACATATTTTCCTTTATTAAGGTCATTTACTCAGATTGTCTTCTGATTGTTATTTTTTCAAACTTTGAAAGGATATATTGGAGATTTGTAAAGGTCAGTATAGTCATGATTTTAAGGGCTTTTGATTCAACAAAACATAAAACCTGATTTTTTTTTTCTTATGTAACACCTTAATTAAAGATATGCCCTACAACAGACCCAAATGGTCTAAGCACTGAACGCTACCATTTAAAGAATATACTCAGAGGTTATGATGTTCAACATGTGAAGTGGAGACGTTAATAACAATATATTGGATTATGCAGAGACTTACCAAGAGACTTTCCAAGAAGACTAACCTACTCAGGGGTAAATATACCTGTCCAAATGACATTAGAGAAGAAGCTGTAGCAGTAGCGAAGAGTGAAAAATATATCAACATAGGTGGAATTTGTATTGCAGAGACCAGCTCTATACCAAATAGCCTCCCCATTATGGAATGAGAGAATTATTAACAGTCCTGAAGACTGAGAGACATATCCTTGAGATAGAATTACAAGTTTAGGAGATCAGCTCAGAGCTATGCAAGCTATATAGGCAAATAGCCATAGGCATGTATGGGTAATCATTAGGCATTCAACGCATCAGAAAATTTGTACTGGAGTCACCGCTTTCTCCCAGTTTGTCTCATATTGATCACGGAAGAGGCTTTGCAGCAGTGTACTGTCGAACCTGATTAATATGTCAATGGAAAACACAATTACAGAACCGCATCAGACTAATCCAGCAAACGCTTCATAACTTTTGAACAGCTTATCCAAAAGAGCCTAGCTTCGCATACAATGCGATTAAGCAATTAATATTAACCGCAAAAAAGATTTTAGCACAACAATGATGCCGCTCAACAGCAATCATAAAAATTCTGAGGAGAGAGGCCACTACACCTTCTCCCCCCAAATAGGAGCAAACGTTTACAGTTCGCAGAAAAACATCACACAAAAATCTCATATTTGTTTTTTACGCTAACTATTGTAAAGAAAAATATACACATTTAACCGTAGTCTCGTTGGGGGTGTGTGCAACTTTACTCACAGGCAAACCTTTGAAAACACCTTCTGAAAAGCTTATCACAGCAGGGTGCAATTTATTTCAATTGCGTATTATTATATGTACTCTCACACCAAATTTGGGTGCAATCCCAGGCCATAATTTAGCATTCATTTGCATGCGGTTATCGCACCCAATGCCCTCAAAATCTGTAAAATAAATGCCCTTTTCTTTTAAATTTTTCTCTATTTATGCCAATTTGTGATGATTGTGATTTCAAAAGTGCCCTCTTCAGGAAACAACGCACGCTGTCCTAACGAGCCGTAATATGCCCAGAATCCGTAGCGCAGTTTGAAAAATATGAGAAGTTTGTCGAAGCTCGTTACCTCCAGTTTCAGCAGTCTTTTGGTGGAGAAAATGCAAAAAAATTTGAATTTGGCCTTATTAAGTACTGAGGATTTGGGGTGAATTCAGCAGGGGAATCACAGCTCGACAAATTGCATGGATGGATCGCGTGCGTGAGCCATTACGGCCGGTGTGTCATTTTGTGCACGCAGGAAAAGTTTTATGACACACTGTCTACTTTTTGTTGGATAACTGCCTCTTCTCCGATACATTTGTGCTATATATTAACTGATCAATTTCTCAAACTTGCTTGTATAGACCTTCTAGGAAATTTAAAACTGCATACAGTATAAGCCTCATTCCCATGGAAGATCACAAAATGTAACCACTGTGGCACATTTAAATGAAAACAAGAAGCCTTTCGGCGTGAAGATTCGTGCTTTTGATCCTGCCTTCTACCTTCGTCTTATCGAAAGCAACAATATTTACGACTTCATGCTAGTAATTCGTAGTGGGCACTGGGGGTCCCCAATGTGAAAGTTATCTCCACTGCTTCAACAATAAGAATTGGACTTGAGCTCCGGTCAGCAAAAGCGGGGCCACCAAGCCCCTGTTCGCCGACAATCAGTTGTAACTCATGCGGCTCGGTGTTGAAACGTTCTCCTCATTCTCTGTTTTGCTCGTACGTTCGATTAATTGTGCAGGAGGAAAACAAAGCTCGGAGATCAAGTTTACCTGTAACCATCAATAAAGCAATTTCAATAGAGCAATTAGGATCATGGCTCTAACACGCAGATTGGAGGTATCGCTACCAGTAGTGGTTGTAAACAAATGCGTCTACTGGCAGCACTTGCCTTCATTAGGTTGCCTACTGTGACCATGCGGTTTTCTTCCCGGCTTTACTTCACGGGCGCCTGTGGCAAATTCACAAAATTTTGTTCCGTCTGGCGCTGGAGCCGGTTTCAAAGATTCGTTGCGCAAGCGCACGAATCAAAAATTAGAACTAGGACTTTAATGACTATGAGCAGTAAAACGTGATTAGCAGGATTATTTATATGGCTAGCAATATTCCAATTTAAATTCAGTCACTGAATTACGTCATCTAGAATCAACACAAGGTTTACCCTGTATGTAGCCGTAACTTATTGAAAGGTGCAGGCATGCATTCTCTCTCAAGACAGAAATGCATATCCGTTACGTTCTAATGATTTCTTTTGCATCAAATGTGGGTAGGACAAATATTGTGATAGGCACGTTTGTTCATATTTAATAAAATTTTGTGTTTGCTTTTATGTGATGAGCAAAAAGGAAACACTACCTTGAAAAGATTTAAAAATGGCCTTTGCTTAAAACAACGTGCCCCATAGGCCTAGTTGCTTCCATGAACACTGGTTCGGCTGGTTCAATTTCTTCTGCAGCGATCTTCGCAGCTTCAGTGTCCAGCTTTGTTTACGACAATGGTCGCATAACTCAGGATTAATGTGAAGAGATAAGTCAACAAACGTTCTTGGTATGTGCGAAGAATAGGACCCCATCACTGACCAATAGGAATTAAGTCATGTGCTGGCGATAATCAAATAACAGAGAAGACAATAAAGGTCACATATGTCCAGAAATCTCAATTGATCAGGCAAGACTTGATTCGGCAGTCATTTTGCAGGGCTAGCACTGCTTGAAGATGGCATTGAGGCTAGCGAAGCAAATTTTATTATTCAACATTTACAAGATGAATATTTTAATGGCTCATTGGCTTATGCTTTAGTTTGGTGTGAGTGTTCAGGAACAAAACATGCATGAAAGTATCCTGGCTGGACGCGAGAAACAACAAGTTGTTCAGCATAAGGCCACGGAAAGTTGAAGTTTCGGTATGCGTTAAATGGTTTATTTGGTAATGCGAACGGCAATTTATCTCTCTTTTAAGGATACTGTTAACCCTCGGAAAACATTTCTGTCATTTGAACTCAGCTGCACATTACAGCTAACCAGTGAATTG
>JAOBRC010438566.1:0-12055 GCA_027575255.1 Scolionema suvaense
GGGGGGGCTTGATAACTGCAGGGGGAGGTAACATTTTTTTGGGGGGAGTTCAGCCCCCCCCCCCCCCCCTGTCCTGGGAAACTATCTTTATGGTCGACTTTTTAGGGCTCGAAAATGTCATTTGTGTGCCCCAAAAAATGGCCTTTTTTTCGGCTTTGCTGCAAGATTACGGAAACGTACTTCAAATTACGTGAAACTTCCCACAATTGTAGTATACAGTGTGTTCTCCCAAGATTACCTTTTACTTGCCTTATTTGGTCTTCATTTTGGTAAAATTATTGTCAAAACGTGTATTTTTGTGAAAATCTACTGTTTTGGATGTCGTCATATGACTAATGGCATCACGTCATGTCGGTGATAATATTTGTGCCAGATGCTCCACTCCGTGGAGGGTGTATTTTGAAAATCTTTTATTGTGGGGTGAAATCAATAGAAAAGTAAAATATTTCGGGGCTGAATTTGAGGCTTCCGATATTCGAGGTTGCTATTTTGCTCTTTCCCTGCTTCCTATTTTCAGTTGGTACAATTGCTCATCTGTGTAGTAAAGAGGTGGCTAAATTTGGCAGGATGTTCATTTTCCTGAACAATGAAATTAAGTCGCTCCTTTGTTATTGTCAGGCCAAACAATTTTCGCTATCGAAGTTCAAACGAGTGACTGATATAAATGTAAGTAGAAGGCATTAACTTCATGTTTTTGAATATGCTCTTTAACCCTAAGCACAGGTAGGTCCGATTTTGTGTTACATGTTGTCTGTGTGAAGTATTGAGAATTGGCCTTTCCATTCAACAACTTATAACTTTTTACGATTTTGATTGGACAAATCAAATAAACAAACTTCAGCCACAAAAGATTTCGACAGGTAGCATACAGCTGTAGTAACTTTTATCAATACTGATGTAAAAATAGATTCGTCACTATGTCAGATATTTTCAAAAAACTGATTTTTGAGGACTGTCTTTTCAAATAGACGCTGGACTAATTTTAGCAACAAATTAGTTTTGCATTAGACGTTACCTTGATAGAAATTTGCATATAAAGTTTGCCTCTGACAATCCAACCAAAAATTAACCGTTTGTGGTACAACCACTTTAACTGCAATTTTCTCAGAATCTATTCCAACAATTTTTTTCATACTCTGTTAAAAGCTCCTTTGTGGTATGGACAGTGTGCAAAACAAGTTTAATACTCCTTGAAATTTTTTAAAGCTACTTTTCGCTGAAATTCGCCTTCTGTGCATTTTTAGAAAAAATGGACCATGTTTTATGAAGTCATGCAGTTGCTGATGTCAAATCATTTTCTCAAAAATACTTTAGTCGGATGATCCACGCGACAGACTAGTTTTGGCAACCAACTGGTTTTGTGTTAGCAGATGTCTTGTAAGAAATTTACTTTTATGAAATCACCTTTTAAAACACCAGCAAAAAAATGAGTTATTTCCGTACTGTGACTTTGAAGGCATTTTTCTCCAAACCTGTGTCGAAATTTTGTTTCTACAGCTGTTACAAGTTCATTTGTGATTTGTAGTACACTAAATTCTCATGTCAATTGAAACTTTAGAACGCTGCTGTTCAGATGATCGAAAAGGCCTTTGATGTGATATTTTGAGCATTTTTTTTTTGTATTTTTGACGTCATGTGACAAATTTCTTGGTACAGACATTTGATGAAAATTATTTCCAACAGTTTTTTCTGTGACCAACTGGACATTACAATGGTCTTTGAAATTGATTTTCAATACCAACATGCTTTCAAAACTGTGCTTTTCTCGACAATTTGTAGTATTGGCTGTTTTGGTGTGGTTTTTGACATCATATGATGCCATTGTATGATTTTTGTCAGATCATATTATCAAGGCTACCAAGTTAAAAAGTTGTTTACGATAGAATAACATGATATGATCATATTGTCCACAATTTCTTATATTTCTCTCCAAATTTTCAACCGTCTCGTAAATTCTTCCGTTTTTCGTAGTTTGAAAGCCCTACTGAACAGATGGCTGCTGACAAGGAATCATGTGCAGAGATGACTTTGATTGGTTTTTTGCTATTAAAATCAAAAGTTTCATCACCTAAACTTTTGTTTTCGTCCCTGTGTTTCTGGTTTGCCCTTTCTGATGAGTCAAAATGAACTGCAGAAAAGCACCCATTTCTTGCAACTCTGAAAATGTGAGCTTGGAAATCCTGGAAACAAAGCTTAGACTTAACAACTGGTCCTTTCGATGCGATGCTAAGTAATCCATGAAAAGTTTTGTCCGACAAAAAAGTATTTTTAAAATACTCCCCATGACAGATCTGCGGAACATACAGGGATAAATGAACCAGTGGCCTACAAAGCACATCACAGAGACGACAGTTATTAATGTTCTGCTTCTTCAAAATTACACTACTCTTGTTTTTCTAGAAAGACTTCAGCTTTACTTTGAAATGACTCTACCAATGATTTGTTTCAGTACACTGGGCATGTATTTCATGTTACGTTTTTCCCCTTTGAAAAGGATTGAGTCTGCGGATAGGACCCAAACTGTGAAAAGGTGCATTGTTATTCACGGCAAGTTATCAGTATGACTTGGAAGGTCTCTTACCTAGTATCTGATCTAAACAAGAAGACTGTGCTTAGTACTGTCTACATGCAAGGCACACGAATTGATATATTTTCGGAGTAAGATAGAAAGGGTTCACTATAATACGGAGATGGCCATGATGCGGACAAGCTGAAATGTAGGGCATTACTAGGCAGAAAAAAGGCTCTTTTAACAGCTGGTACATGTGGAGGACCTTATTCTGCCTTGCTGGCATGTGGGAAAACAAGAAATGATCCAATATCATTTAGCGCTTACACAGGGGGACGTCTTTCTGAGGGTATGCTAAAAGAAGCAGCAAGATTTTCAGAAAAATGTAAAAGTCAGCGGTAGACTCTACCGTCGATGCTATTCACATCATATTGTTACGGCAATTTAGTGACTGGGCAAATACCAGTACCAGGCCTCATTTCCACATTTCAAATTATATGTACAATCAACAGAACCATATTTTCCTATTTAGCTCAAAATGTATGCCCTACCAAAAGCATAGCATGTCGCCATGATTCGGACGAACGTATTTTGCTCAACATAACAAGCGAATTCTTGCATCAGAGTGCAAAATATGCAACGATCAAGGTGGCAATAAGCTAAATTTGAACACATCAATGCATTTCAGTTTCCATCAGAACAATAACCATGATTAGAGCTCCATACAGCCCTTGCAGGGTTTTGCTTGGCAAGAAAAGGCACTTCACAACTTCCAGAAAGACTGCAAATTATACGCATCAACCGGAGACTCTTCACGTGATCTGCATGGGAGAAACGAATTTCTGGAAGGCATATTACAGATATAGCATCCAAAAGTGGGCTAAATTTGACATTTTCCACCGCTGGTTTATTAATGTGGCTTGTCCAGATCATGGCGACATGTCTGGTAAATGGCGACTAAAGTGTAAGGTATTGGCGGCGTGATATAACTGTATTGCAATAACACAATGGGACTTGGTCTGCGCATACATGAAGTATACATACCATACACGATCGTCAGTTTGCAGATCATTCATGCTGCAGAACCTCGTAAGTTGTGAGAAAATAACGAAAAAACATATGTTGTCCGAATAATGGCAAAGCCTCTCTACTCATTTCAAAGAAAAACATTGTGCAGGATGCATGATGAACACGTTTTGTTTATAGTGCTCTTAAAGGACGTATGTATGCTGTGCAGAAAAAAATAACAATCAATGACTTGTTCATGTTTCTGTGGACTGAATCTTGTTGAGAGTGTACTAATTATCTCTTACTAGTGCTTACTGTTTTTTTCTCTCTGCAGGAATGATCGGCACAAAACCAGAGAGAAATTTGGACACAGCTGTTAAACTGAATCTGCCAATATTGGCTGAGGCTGTATTGCAACGACACTTCTATTCAGTAAGTTTTCACCATACTGGCAAGCTGAGCTTGGCTTAGTGTGTATCCCGTGCATAAGATATCTTTTGTTTTTTGGTATAGGGGAACTGCAGAAAATTGTAAATTTCAATCAAATAATTAGTGGAATTCAATTGGACTTATCGAAAACTACTAATTTGATTAGTTGTTGCATGGCTACGGTGAATGTTCACAGTAAACACCATGTGGCTGCAAATCAGAGAAATATCAATGTGCTCTGGAGTTGTGTCATGTAGCTGTAATGTATTGATGCATAGGTGGTCAGTTTTTTTGTCTACATTGCAGACGCCAGCATGGCATATAGTGACAACTATTCCTAGTAGTAGTTCTCTCTATAGCATAGCCATTATCAATGTGGAGGATTGTGTAACTACTAAATTGCCCACCCTGTGAACTTTGACTGGATTGACCCACTTATAGTGGCACAGACTAATTAGGCATTATTATCCTGCTGATAAGCTCTCTCTAGGTCCATCTTGTTGTCGTGCTGGTAAGCTCAGGTATATGGCTTATAGTCTATCCAGTGCGTAGGAAAGTGTTTGTTATAATTTGGTAGGGAAGAGCAGCAGAAAATGTCATTTTCAATCAAATCGGCAATGATTGGTGGGATTGAAGTGGTCTCATTGAAATCTACTTACCCAATTGGTTGTCGCATGGCTACGGTAAATGTTCGTCATGAGCGCCACGTGCCTTCAATTCTCAAAGAATATCCATGTGCTCTTGAGTATTGTTATGTAAATACACTGTCTTGATGTATGCAGTAGATGTGATCAGTTTGTTGTTGTTTTTTTGCCTGAATTGCAATAGCCAGCTTGGCATTTACTGATGACTATTCCTAGTATGTAAGATAGTGTTCTGTTTTGCATTGTGGAGCTGCAGGAAGTGTAAATTTCAATGTGATGATCAATAATTGGAGGAATTGAAGTGGCCTAATTGCAAGCGACTAATCTGATTAGCTTTCGCTTCCCTGCAGTACGTGCTTCTTCCACTTGGCTCCAAATTGTGAGAAAACGCACACGTTCTTAAAAGTGCAAGCATTTTGCTGCTGTACAACCATGCTTTTGCTCATGTCTTATGTTCCATGCGAAAATGCTGTATTGGTGTACATATAAGATCATTTTTTTTTGACTCCTGCTTTAGCGGGACAGTCCTATAAAGTGAGATCTGTCCATCTGTCCATCCTTCCGTATGCCGCCAAAGTATTGTCCTGGACAACCGCTGTATGAATTTTTCTGAAATTTAGTGTTAATTGCGTAATTCTGTAATCGAGGAAAAGTGATGGAGTTAGGATTTTGAAAAACATTTCTGTTTGGCTTGGAGGTGGCAATTTATGCCCTAAAATGGCCATTTTTACGTTTTTTAAGAACATTTCAAATCTGTTCATTACTTTTTGGTGTTTTTGGTGTAGTTTTGCTGTGGACCACGTATCATATCTGGGAAAACTCTTGTTCAGCTTGCGGGTGGCGATTTGTATACATCCAAAAATAGTGTTTTTCACTTTTTTTCCAAATATGTCAAAAACTGTTCTTCCGATTCTTGTCATTTTTGGTTTGAGTATTTGGGGCATTTCTGCACATGCTTGAACCATGTCTCCTGAAAATCTCATTTGGCTTGCAGGTGGCGATTTATGTCTAAAATTGGCAATTTTCTGTTTTTTTCCACTTAGGTTATGAACGGTTAATCTGTTCGTGGTTGCTTTTGGTGCAAATATTTGGGGCAACTCTACCCATGTTATGAACCATGCACCATGTCTCCAGAACATCTCGTTTGGCTTGCAGGTGGTTATTTATATCCGAAAATGATGTTTTTCAGGGTTTTTTTCCGAATATGTCATGAATGGTTCGTCAGTGTTTTGCCATTTTTGGTGTGATGTATAGGGGCGTCTCTCCATATGTTATGAGCCATGTGCCTTGTCTGGGGAAAATCTCGCTAGGTTTGCGGGTGGCAATTTATGTCTGACATTGGCTACTGTCTATGATTGTTCTAAAAGTGTCATAAACGGTTCATATGTATTTTCCTCATTTCTGGTATGATTCTTTGGGGAAACTTTGCATATGTTATGAACCCTGTGCCATGTCTCAGGAAAATCTTGTTAAGCTTGTGGGTGGTAATTTAAGTCTGACATAAGCTGTTTTCAGGGTTTTTCCAAATAAATGTCAACAATGGTTATCTTTTCATCTTTGGTCTGGATCTTAGAGACAACAACAAACTTATGTTATGACCCATGCTTTGTGTCTTGAGAATAAGTTGTTCAGCATGTGGGTGGCAAATTTATGTCCATTATAGTTGTTTTTAGGGTTTTTTCATAATATTTCAAGAACATTAGCTTTTTGTCATTTGTGGTGCAAATCTTTTGGCTGATGTGTTATTCTTTTCTTTGATCTAACATGGAGATTCTCAGTTAAGTTTGCCGGAGTCCACTAATTCTGTGACCTGTTTTTGCCTGCTTAGAAAAGAAGGGATGAAAAAGTTCCGCAGATTTGCGGATATCTGCAGCTTGTGTGTTTACATCCGCCATTATACATTCTGTGGCTATGTTTGTGAACATTTTTACAAAATCCTGTGGCTGTAAATGCATGTCAAGCCTGCAAAGATCTTTTTTTTGCACTGCAGGTTTTGACTGAATTTCTGCTGATCGTTCTTATTGATAGTCTGCTTTCTGATGTTCGAATTGCTCTGAGGAGACTGGTCCAAAATCTTGAGACAATTTTCTTCTTAAGCTTAGTTTTCAATCATTGAAGCTCTGTAGAGCATTCATCAAGTGTCTGTTCACATGTATAATTATCTGATGCTGAGGAAGGAGAAAGCAACCTCTGCTGTAGATACAAGAAAGCTTTTCTTCATGCTTGTGTATGTAAAATGCTAGCAAGATATTCGAATTATGAATTTGATTCCTCTTGAAGCCTATGAAGTACATGGAAAGGCAAGTTGATATAGTTGATTGTATTCTGTTTGCGTATGCGGCTGCTTGAAGTTCCTGGTTGCAGGCACGTTCCGGCCTCCCTTACAATTTCCCTCACTGACTTTGTCTTCAAGCAATTTTTTCTATGTATAGGTATGATTGCAGGGATATAGCCTGTTGAAGAGCAATTTATGTTTACATTTATGAAACGTATTAACTGCATCCAATTGCTTTCTACTTTCCTTATAGTCTCCCACTCAGTAGGAAAAGTTTCAAGCATTCCCAATGCGTTACAAGCTTGCAAGCATCTCTTCTATTACTGTTGATTTTGCTTTTGTAGTTAACTGATCTGTTTGGTAGGCTGTTGTTTCGAGCTATCATATCTGATCGAGCTGAGGTGGTTGCAGTTTTCCTGCGATTTGTTCCTGAGTATTGGGACTGGAGCCAACTCGTCATGCGTGGGGTTGAATCAAAAGTCATAACTGATCTATTGTTCTTAGCTGTAAGTTAAATTCTTGTTCTCAAGATGCTCTGATTCCTCGGAGAGCTGTCTGCGCATTTTACATAACATTATTTATTATCATGTCACGTGACCATACTCGGCAGCCATCTTGAAAGAGGTGGTAGAAGACCTCGGTCGCCATTGTCGCTCAGTGGAAAAACTGCAGTAGCCTGTAAAATGCAATGAATTACCATTGCAGACATGCAAGACCAATAACATTGCTATTCATTTTAGGCTGTTTTGTCATTAGCGATTATGCATTGCTAAGTATAATTTGTAAAAACATCGGCGACCTCACGCAATTCACGGTCCAATCCTCTTCGGTAAGCCGCGCCACTTCACCTCCAAAATGGTAGCCGTAGCTGTGAGTTGTCAAGTGTGTGACGTAGCCGCCGAAAGGAAGAATGAACTGGGACTAAGCATCAATCTAGATTATTATCTATAGCACTGTCCCTTCAAAATGATGTGTACATACATAGCCAATGATTGCCTGTTGGAATATTGTTATGTACCAGGGTGGTAGAGAATAACTCAAAAAGTACAAACAATTAATATACTCATTTATTATCTACGACTTTTCTTATGCATTTGGCGTCATAGAGCAGAGTGCATATAGTGCTTTTTCAAATGCAAACAACGTTTGTTACCCATCAGCATGGAAAAGATAAAATCTAGGATATAACAGACTTGTCTTGGCATTGCTATACCTTATTATGTCAAATTAAGCCCCGTAATTAATTACAACGCACCTTCAAAAACGCGGTTTAATAAAAACATGGCTTAGTTAATGATGCAGCTTAGTAGAACATGGCCTATTTAAAGACCAGGCAAGTTATAGAAAAAGTCAATTACTGCTGGGTGACTTTATTCAATACACTACATCACTGTTCACTTTTATCATCACTACTTTCTACTTTGGCATTAAGTTCCTCTAAAATATCCTTGCTCTCATCATGATAGTTATAAAAGTCAATCCGTTCGAACTCTTTCTTCAGTATTAAGTGACTCCTGCGGCTTAATTAAAACCTCACAAACCCTTAATTTTGTGAAAATGTGGCTTAGTTACAGTGCGGCTTAATTTAATGCGTGGACATTAGATACTCAGCTTAATTTAACGTAATACGGTACACACGAATTATTCTATCTCAACCACTGCTAGCTCCTGCCACCTTCTCGCCTTGTGTTTACTGGGGAACAATACCCCAGAAAAAGGTAAACTTAGGTGCCTATGGGCTGAGACTCAGTCATGAGGTGGGGTTTGTAGTCAAATTATTATCCAATAATCGACTCACATTTTCAACTATGTTCTAATCATAATTCATGTCTTACCTTGCCATTATGTTTTTCAAGGGGTTTTTTGCTCAATCCATTCATCCCTCCGCTTTTGTAGAATGGTTGCAGAGATCCAGTTTGCCTCACAATAGTTGCTCAATTACATATGCTGATATATCCAGTGCCAATATTTAAAGGAAAACAACACAGGAAAATCAGGTGTGGCTTAGAATGCACCAACGATAGTATAGTATTCACTGGAGCAATTATTTTCCGCTTAACTAATAATTATACATCAAGAGAAAATCAATATTTAAATCCCTGAAAAGCGCCTAAATCTCACTCACGATGTTCGCCATTACTGCTTCGCCCTGTTTCATGACATTCCGTAACGCTGTCGATACTGCCCGTAAACAATTGCATTCGATTGCTGTTTGGTTCATGTGATCATTACTGTTTATTGGACGTCGAAAGTTGAATGACTGGATCATGCAGGGCGGCCAGCAGTCCTGGAATTTCCTGGAAACTCCTGGAAACTCCTGGAAATGGATTTACCACTGACAATCTCCTGGAAAAAACAAGAAAATTGCAAAATCGCCTGGAAAACTCCTGGAACAATTTTTTTTGTTTCTCTAGTTTTTTTTTTCTTGTTATTCGAATTTTCTAAGTGGGTTAGAAAATATCTAATACCTGTGTTTTTCTTAATTCTGATAGCCTAGACATAGTAAAAAGAAAAGGTCTTTTTCTTTTCGCTATGGTCTAGAGATAGCTGAAAGAGATTGGAAGCGTGAAAACTCTGTGCGGTTAGCATTCCCAGTGCACCTATTCACAGATGTACAGTAAGCTTGATGCTCTCTGTGCGTTTGTACTCCTTGTCCTGGGTTTTTTTTTGCTGTTAACTTTTGTAGCATGGTGGGTTTGGCAAACGTTATGCTGGATGCTGAGCCATCAATTCCAATCATCTGTTGGATATGGCTGTAAAAGTTTGAAAGCATGAAGCTTTTGTCTGGAAAACCCTACATTCCATTTTCTCAGAGGATATTTCTTTGATGTGATACCCTTTTTAGATGTCTGTCTTGGTTTTCATTGAGCTACATCATCTAGCTCATAGGTTTCTGTTTAGAGCTGATCAGAAAGAGAAACATCTATGGGCGGTTGCATTGAATTTGGTTAACATCTTAATTTAGTGTCTGGCTTTCCGTGCAAGGATTTCTGAGTGTCCCTAGGTAAACTAGGCTTAAGGACTGGCTGTGTTGCAAGTTTGGTTTTGCCTTTCAACGATGCACTTCACCACTGTAGCAGGTATGAACTCCACAATAACAATATCTGCTTCTATAAACTATCACAAGAATTATTCAAAACCTTGCGCCTTGTACAAACTTTCGCGGAAGTGTATCTGTCATGCAATTTCCCGCAGGACCATTTAGGATACTGCGACGCGTACATGAAATAGTAGAAAATTGCTTGTTTCTGCTAGAAAAATGCTGATTTTGGGTGCATGTGTTACAATGCCAATTTAGGACAGATCTCGATATCAATGACCTTCATCTTAAACGATACATTTTTCAGTCTTTAGGACAGTCTTTCATTATCATGCTATACAGTGGTCACCGGGTTTCCTGCTGTACCACCTCTTTCTTCACCATTGCGACTAGCTCAGGCAAAAGGAAGTGCAAATTGATATTAATGTATGATGCTTTATTGAAAGGGTTTAATATTGATAAAAACATGAATGTCTCTCGTTTCACCCTTTGAGATACTCAATGGATTTGATTTTTGAGAATATGATGTATGAAATCACCTAATGGAAGAAGTTCTGGGAAGTCTTTATGCTTGTTTTAGCTCTTCTTCAATTGACAGGGATCAGGGGAACAAGGATTTTCTGTTGATAAAGAACTGTCGCACAGTATGAATAAAAGAATCTCTTTTGTGCCAGAGAATTGTTTTTGATTGTGTAGCTAGTGCTAAGCAAGCATGTTTAGTGAGTTTTCTATGGCAAATTTTCTGCTGAGAAGTGCAAAATGGCCCATTCACTGTGCAGTACAGCTCCTGAAATGAAGAAAAATGATATTGGCTAGGAGATCATTTGAAGGGAGAAAAAGTTGACAATTCAGGATAAAAGTTATTTGATTAAAAAGAAAACTTTAGGCCGTGGAGGAAAAGGGTACTGGATCTGAGAAGGAAGAGGACCTTTCTCTGTGAAAAAAAAGCAAATACCTTTCGAGTCTCTGCCTAAAAACGAGAAACAAGAATTAGTTTGGAACAAAATTTATAAAGTTGAACAAAGAATTAAACAAATGTTAGGTGTCTTGTTGACGGTAGACTTGTGGGACTTGGAGTTTTTCTCATGGTATAGTCAGAAGTATACTTGTGTTATTACTGGGAGTGGTATCTGCTGCAATGTTGGTAGTTGCCACTTTGATATAATTGGATGTACTATGTTTTGTAGTTAGTTGGTTCAAGACCTCTTGGCTGTTAAGATGAATGATATAAGATTGTTATTGTTTGCTCCTATAATCGTTCTGTCCTGTTAAGCTTGCAGATTATTTTGTATGCAAATGACAGTGAATGCTCCTTTACATTCTGGTTATGGATGATGAAGGTTGCGAAGTTCTCATGTTCTGCATCTGCAATAGCTGAAGGATATGACCATTGCCTGGTGTATATATATTTCAGTGTTAATCATGTTAACCCGAATGGTAATGAACCAAAAAAAACATTACACCTAGAAAAATTCTTCAAGTAAGCAAGGAAACACATGAAATAACATGTCAGTGACTGCCTTAAAGACTTATCATAGCAACAACTTTCTGCTTTCTGAGTGTGCAATATACTCGGAATTATAAGGCAGAAAGTTGTTATGTTTAGTCTTCACTTTTATGTGTTGTCATTGGGTGTTTATTTTCTTGCTTACTTCCAATGGCAAAGTCTAGCTAATTGGCATTCGAAGAAGAGTTTTAGTTACCTGAAAACTTTTGAATCCTTTAGCTCCTAGTACTACTGGACTTTATTCTTTGGCAGAACTTAACTTATTTACTATTAAGTGGGTGATCACAGTTATTGTCTCGAAGCTTGCTGTGTAGTGCTTAGTAACTGCTATTGTTTCCGCAAGATCCTGATTAGGTGAAGCTTTGTATGTTCTTATCCTATGTAAAAACAGTATTCCTGCAGTGGTATATATACAGCAGAGTTGTGGTGTTAATTTTCATTGCTTAAATCTGGTGAACTGGTAGCGTAATACGGGGCAATATGAGACAGCGGGGCAAAATGAGACAGTTCTGTATTCTCCGCTTCTGGCAATCGCTCCAATGACGACTGGTTTCTATGCAAAATCTGACTATGGCTGCTGGAAGGACGTTAAATCTCTTTGCATCATGCCGAATATGGGCCGCGCGAGGATATAGGAAGTAGA
>JAOBRC010438677.1:0-19262 GCA_027575255.1 Scolionema suvaense
GACCCCCTGAAATAAATTTTGTTTTCATAGCTTAATTCCTTATTTGATCATATTTTTGTTTTTACTGGGTGTTATAAGCACTGTACTCAAATTATGTTCCATAATGGAACATGTTTCACTCTCTATTCCTGAATTTCGTGGGGTGGATTGCAAGGAGGTTTTTTATAGCTGTCAAAATGGCACCATTGTTTCTTTAGTTAGAGTGCACATGTTATGCATACACGTGCGATGGAATTTCTCCATTCATCAAAGTGGTACCTCATTGCATTTATTGGTGTGTAGGGAAGCCAGATCTAGCAATTATTGCTACAACTAGGAGTAGTCATCATTAAATGCCATGCTGTCTTTTGCAATTCAGGCCAAAAAAACTGGTCACATCTGCTGTATGCATCAATACGGTGTATTTACATAATAACACTCAAGGGCACATGGATATTTATTGTGAGTTGGAGCCAGGTGGTGTTCATGACGAACATTCACCGTAGCCATGCGACAGCTAAGTGGATTAGGTGATTTCAATGAGACCACTTGAATTCCACCAATCATTGTTGATTTGATAGAAATCTACATTTTCTGCTGCTCTCCACTACCAAAAAACAACAAACACTTTCCTACACACTGGATAGACTACTAGCAATAGCTGACACTATCTGCCTCGCTTTGTACATAAAAACCAAAACTTCTGCTGGGCGGTGTATTTTTCAGCGTACATGGGAAGTAATTTTAACTGCCTTCGTTGTTAGCCTTCTAGGCACCTTGGTACAAGCTTTTTTGGATAAACATCAACGCTATAAGCACCCATCAGCTTCTATTTCATCAAATATCTAAGCACTGGCAAAGCACCACCCCAGCCTCAGGCTCACTTATTCCCTCTATTTTTTCTCTTTTTTTCAATGAAGCCTTTCTTAAATAAAACGGGGCTTGATTTGCACAAGGCGTAATAATTTCACTGCAACCTGTAAAAACTGGAGTGATTTCAGCATTGATGCATTGCCAATTTAGATGATGCATAGATGGTTTACATAGGCACCACTTAAGCACCAGTTGATGCTGGAATTGCCAAAAATTTAAGCACTACTGAGGCTCATTTTCGAATTACTGGTGCTTGTTAAGAGGCGTGTATTTTGGAAGTTGCAGTTTTTTTTATAAATCAGTTCGAATTAAAAAATGCATAGAGGATAAGCATAAATATTTAGGAGGCATGTCAGTTCATGCATTCAATTAATTGTGTTTCCTTACAACGTCCCCGTAAGGAAGGTCAGCTTTGATCATAAAAAATTGAATCTATTGTTGGCTACAATCATGCATGCGAAGTGCAGAATTTCTCTTATTTGGTCGTCTCATGATTCTGCTTAAATTCCAATAAAGAGTTGACAATGAATTTGACGTTTGAATCAAGTGGTTTCCTTTGATAAGGTCACTTTAAAATTCGCATGTGTTGGTCAGTAGATCGATCAACCGACAGCTTCTGAACATGTGCGATTGAGAAAGCCTTCAAATTATTAGTGGTACGTGCTCTCTGACATGCTGCCTGAATCATAAATTACTTGACTTGTTTTACCAGGGGTGTCACGCACATTATTATGCGTACTTCTCTCATATCAAGAAACCGAAAACATGTGCTCACCATATTTTAATACAACTTAAAGGTGCTGTTTTAGGCACCAAATCAATTTCTAAGGCTGCATGTCCCTCGGCCGATACTTCTTATGCATACCCGGTTTAATCTAGTATTGTCGTCCTTTACATGAACCCCCCGAAGACTACTAATACGTCACACATGCAGACAAACTTGAGCAAGTAAATTCTTTGAAGTGCAACGCTGATTGGGTAAACGCAAACTCAAAATCTGGTATGATATACCTACGCAGGATAGACCATATAAGCCATGCGGCGTTAGTCGCAGCCGGGCAGTCAATAATTGATTAGCTACTGCTCTCCTCGTTTGTGCCCAGAGGATAAGGCGATCTATTGTCCCTGCCCTCATCTTGAAGTACTGACTAGGAATTTGCAATGCTTCAAATCTAATGCTGAACAGTTGCTAGGTGGTTATTCTGAGCGTGAAAACTATCCAGTTGGGCCAAGCAGGGGTGCAGCATCTGGTTTCAGACTGAAAATCCCCCCATTTTTCAGGAAGGTAACTATCCTCAAAATCGGAAAAATCAATCTTGTGCTTTACCTGTGAGTGTCTGTAGCAGCTCATTGCACTCCAAATATAATTCTCCTACGTACTCCTGGGAGTATTTCCCTCTCTGTATCATCTTTCTGGAACATTTTCAGTGCTAGAACTTTTTTTCACAGCTTCTGTCGCCAATTTTTAATTTTCTGACATCATCAGACGAGACCTAGCGCATACACAATGAAAAAGCTTTGCCTTTTTAATACTTGTACTTTCTATTATATACTTTCAGGATTCTATTTGCTATATTTCAGGCACAATCATTAATTGTGTTACAGGGTATACCAAAAGTTTTAAAGAAGAAAAATTCCTTTCAGGTGTATAAAAATAAATTTATGTTTGCTAGAGTCCACTTCTGCAACTTACTGTTGTTTATATGTATTACGTTCTTGATTGTCAGGATTCTGTTGTTTGGTGCAATCTGGCGACTTTGTATCTCAAGCATGGAAAAATTCAGGTGAGCCATCATAGGTTTTTATCTTTTTGTTCTGTGTTTGGTTTCTTTTTATATTCTTTGAGGACAGTTTTTCTGAAGTGTTCCAAAATATGTTACAATATGCTAGGACAAGAAAACATTTTTGGCGAGGGTGCATTGCAAATTATGAAATTTTAAAATCTTAATTTTGATAATTAGTTTTATTGAATAAAGTAGAAAATGGTTTATATTGATGTGTACATTCACTGGACAGGAGACGCATTTAGTGATAATTTCCTCCTATGTACTTGTGATCTTGCTTATCAATCTTCCTCTTGCCTAACCTTCTCTGCGTCTTCTGTTCAGCAAGCTCACAATTGTTTCAAGAAGTCACTATCAGTTGATCCTGCATACGCTCCAGCATGGATTGGGCAGGTTAGCATTCATTATATTTTCCTTGTATATCGTATGGTAGTCATCTGTAAAGAGTCACATAGTATGGTAGTCATCTGTATATTATAGTCATCTGTTCCCAGTTAAAATAAGGGTATGAAGTCGCTGTTTTCATCAAAAGTGTACCTATTTCTAATTCTGTGCAACATATTGCACTTTCAAACTGGAAAAATTGGGAGAGATTCAAGTACGTTCAAGTTCTTTTTTACCACTCTCTGGTTACTTGTTGCTTCAGTATTTGGTTTGACATATAAAAATAATACTGAATTGTTTTTGATCATATTCATTGTGTCCCCAGTACTCCAGCTTCATTATAAGTGCTGTGGCACTTAGCACTCTGCTCCGTCTTCAGAGCTCCCTCCCCGGAAATGAGGAAGTGTAGCAAGCTATTTTGGTTTATTCTGGAGCATTGTTGCTCCTATGTATGTCATACGCCAGCAGTAACCTGTTTCATTGCAATTGTGTTTTTTTATCTTTTCTGATGTTTGATTTCTTATTTTTTAATATCTTTTATTAAGGCCTCTGTTGCTGAGATGGTCGGTGATGAAGATGCTATGGATTTATACAGACACTCAACAGAGCTTCAATTTCATGTAATGTTCTTGCTAAAAGTAGCTTTGTATATTATCCCTGCTTTAACTTTAAGCGTTGGTTGTGCTGTAAATTCGCCTGTGCTATAACCACCAAATAATTATACAGTCATCGTGTAGTATTTCTGTACTGATCGTAAAATCTGTGCTGCAGGCACTTACTATTTAAATCTAATTTTGCAGTTCAAATTTATTGTGATTATTACAGCTGATGATGATTATAAATTTTGTGGACAGAATGCAGGTGATTAGCCTTGTGTTGCTATTGACTATTGAACGTAACAGCTTTCTCCTCGTGGTGTAAAGTAATAGAATCCTGTAACAAACCTGCAAAGTGTTTTCTGGAAATCGAATGCATTCCTTGCCCTTCAGGAATATGCCCTAGAATATTGGACTTATTTGTAAATTCTGTGTTTTATGTTACAAAGACTTTCCAACTCTGCAAAATGTTTATATCTTTTGTGTTCTATCAGCATATAGAGTAGGAAATGGTTGGAGGAACTTGTTACAAATTTCTTATAAGCGTATTAGGACATTAAACTTGGGGTAAGTTAAACTTAAAAATAGATGAAAAATGCTGAGACATTCTTTCCTTGGTTTATCCTCAACCTTGCTAGTGGGTGGAGGGTGGAAGTGGAGGTGGGCTTGGCTTAGAATGGAGGTGATTATTTCAGTGTGGCTGAAACTTGCGTATAAATCGTGATATGCCACCATTGTTTGATGCTTGCTTTTTCCTCTCTAGGTTTTATTATATTGTTTTCTCAAGGAAGGTTATCCTTTCTATCGGTTTCAGTGTGAGGGGAGTCGTGGATATGCATTTTGGCTATGTTCTTCGTTCAGCATGGTAAATGATTACTCCATAAGATGTAGCACTTGTCCCAATCCTGATCTTTCACACCTACCGAAGGATATACGTAGTGCCATTTTAAACTGCTCTGTAGCAGGTCAGAAGGCACGAGGTAACTCACGTTTCTAATTCATGTTAATAATTAAAAGTAACTTCTTGCTACGGAGTACACTTAAACATAAATAATATTCTTGTGCAAAATTTTTGGTGGTTTAGCTACGGTCACCATCAGCGTATTAAGGCAAAGTGTAGCGAAATGACAACCGTTAATATTTAAACTAAGAACATAGAAAGTTCCCTGTTAGTCAATTATTTACGTCATTCTATTCAAACGTCAACTGTGATGATGCTACTGTTTGATTCCAGTTTATGTATGTGCCGCAGGAAGGATTGCTAAAACGTTGTTCTTACATATTGTCCACTATCCAAATATTTACCATTTTATCTTGAGCGCCACACTGGTTTTTCTGAATCTCTAATGCTTCACACACTTTTCCTGGGAAGTATCTGGGTTCGGTGGACAATATAAATTGTTGATTTGTCACTCACATAAGATGTCATTGAAGAATTGAATCGAAACTTGTGCTTGTGCAGAAAACCAACTCATATGCATCTGTTTAAGATAGCCTGCAGATGTCTTTTGAAATATGATTCGCACCCTCACTTTATAAAGGCCTTGAGTTCAAGTTCCTGGCAAATCGCACTTTTGTATTAGGCTCTATGATTCCTTTGGAAGCTGGCCAGGCAACACGAAGAACAATTTTTCTGAATAGAACAATTTATTGTATAGTTTCAAATACACTTGCAGTTTGTTAGAGTCAAAGATGTGAAAATGTGAACATACGTTTTGTGTACAATTTGATTTATGAAAGTCTTACCTACTGCGCCGTTGTATTTGTTTAACAAAGGTTCCTTTCCTGCCTGTCAAATGACTTTGTGCCTTTCTCTCTGCATATATGTACTTCCAAAATGGCAAACTTTGGCATTCATATGATTCATCTGTTTGAATTCCTTCCCGTCAGTTTATGACACTAAAGTGGTTTTCGCCTGAAGAAGTAAGATCACTTTTGTCTGACCAGGCTTAACCGATGTTTACATGGTCTGAGTACTTATAGAACTGAGGTAACTAAATCCTCCAACACTATGCAATAGTTTTTCAACTGCATTTTGTTTCTTGTTTCTGCCTAGCACGAATACCTGGTGATCCACAACTTTTGAACATGCTTGGATTACTTCTTGAACATGAATGTTTATTTAGCACAGCTGAGAAAACGTTCAGCAGGTATGCGGAAATTTTCTGATTATTGTCTTGTGTGTATTGCGCAAAATTGATATGCCTTGGAAAAGTTGGAGTTAGATGTCGCAGCTTCACCTGAACTTAGTTTGTTGTGCCTATCCCTCGTCATCTTGCAAAATCTTTATTTATTTATTTTTTCTTGCGTTATGTTTTGTTATGCTCACAAATTCAAAGATGCACACAAGCCACAAGTTTAAAGTGATTTACACTTACATTGAGCCCGTTGGAGTGGTTCGTGAATTTTATTATTGTTTTCATGCGTAGAAAATTGAGCCATATCACCTGATTTTCTTTTTAGTGCTGCTCAACTGTTGAATGCTGCTGATGCAAAGTCTAACCAGGATAATGGATTCCTAAAAAGCGTTCTGTTGAATCAAGCTAGAGTTCTGCGGTACGTTCATGTTATTTTATATTTGATCAGTAGTGTCAATAGCCTTGTTTACACTCTACAGCATTGATTCTGTGCGATGACTGCAAACAGAGTCACCTCAGGGGAAAAAAATTATGTTTTGAGTTTTCCTATTTCCCTTACTGGGCATTATTTGCACTAGACTGAATATTTGGCAGCCTAATTGGCTGGTTATTTACACACTTTATTTTTGTAAGCAATGTTTTGTTTTTTCAACTGCAGCCTCTCGGTGTTACTTTTGAATTTTGCCTGTCTCGGCCTTGGATGTTGCTTGGGTGCTGCTTAATTTCGCAAGTCTTCTTTCTCTGTCCTAGTATTTCGTGACATTTTAGGAAACCTTGAAGTAGCATTAAAGTCTTGTTTGTTGCTTGTATTTATGTTCTCTCAGTTGTCAAAGGGTATCTGTCTTTTGGTGTCGTTAGTACAGAAGGAAACGCATCAAAATCTTAGGCTTGACGATAGAATATCAGGTTTAGGGTGTTGCTTAGAATTTGCTTGAATTCACACGATTTTTGTGTTTGGTGTCGCACGTAATGATGTTGCTTATAAAAAAAGCGTATAATTTCAGCATTTAGAATAAGCTTAATTAGCAACATGTACACAAAATAAAAAATTAAATATAACATATCCAGCACAGACTGTTGTGGTACTCATCTGAGATCTTTATGACGTTAGTTTCACTACTTTTGTTAAGTTAAAAAAATAGGCTGCAAGAGATTAGAAATTTAGACCTAAATATAAGTGAATACTTTGACCTAATCAGAAATAAATATGTATGGGAATGAAAAAGTATTGGCACTGGTCTTCTGGTTCAGCCTGTGGCATATATAAATAGGCTGCTGGGTGATGAATTGCTGGATAGCTACATTTAAAAAAAAGTTTCTCCAAACTCATGGAAAACTCTAATTTTGATAAACTTCAATGACAAACCTCTTTTCTGCAACTATTCTTGATGCTAAGTGTTGGTGCCTTGAAACATTGCTGGAAGGCTATGTCCTGGTCACAAGTCCTGGTGCACAGGTGGTTTCTTCCCGGCACTAGTCTCCAATTTTTGTAGCCTGTACCACACCAAGCGCACTGCGCTTCACTTGCTTGCTTGGTCTGTTACCTATTGCAGCATTTCTGCGTTTGGTAATTATGTCATAATGAGCACATTAACGCCATCAGGGACTTCAACTCATCAATTATGCGTGACTTCACGCACTGATTCAGTACAAACTGATGTTAATCATGTGGTTGCTATAGGAACACCTGACGCAAACTGGCAAATAATTAACAAGTTTGCTAATTTGAAAAACGCAGATTCGCGCCAAAGTAAGCAGACTCTGAGAGAACTTGATTCGAGCAGAGGCTGTGAGCAGGCTACAATTTTTGTAATCATTTTCATGGTTCGCGCGGTTATCGCTGCTGACAGCCTCAGTGGTCAATTTTGGTAGTCCTCTGTTCTCACATTATCAGGTCATTATGCGCCAATTAAGGGGGTATTTCAGCCATTGCATCAGTGGAGCTTCCTCCTGTCAACAGGGAAGAAAAGAGTGTGGTACTCCCAGTTTCATCACATGCTTCTCTATGTGTTGCTCATTACACTCAGGTGTTTTGTTACCTCTTCATCATTTTGGTGGCAGCATATTTTCTAAATTCAAATTTGAGATGGATTCAAAGACATGGTTGCATAGATATACTACGAACCACTTTAACGTTCTTCGTATGGTATTCATTTTTGTCGTTTCATCAACGCACATCTATGATGTGCGTGTAATGTGAAGTGAGGGCTTGAGAAAAGCAAATGATGTGTGATTTCTGCAGGCATACCAGCTTTGCACGCAATATTGTTGGTATGTTCAGGAGTGACCATTTAACTCAAGTTCTGGTTGTTTGTTCCGTGCTTGCTTCCATGTAACTGGATGATTTTCTAATGCCCGTAACTGCCCATATTTTACTGAAGTCCCCTTGTGGTGTCTTGACAATATGCAAGAGTTTTCGCGTGAGATTCATTTCATTTCGTCTCAGATTATGTGGAAAGAACAAAGAGGCTATACAGATGTACAAGACTGTTAGTTTGACTGATCTGGCAGATTTATGTAATTCTGGTCTTGCTCTGTACAAGGATGGTGACTATGCAGCTGCTGCTAAAAGTAAGTTCTTTGTTTAATGGAAATTATTTGAGCATTAGTCCTGTTTTTCCAGTGATTGCTGCGAACATGCAGCATTCCTTTTTTGGTCTATAGGGCGGGCCCTTATCAGACTTTTTTAATAATATGGAAAATAGTGATTAAGAACTTCAAAATCTTCAGGGCATTGTTCCAAACACTGAACGTTTTTGTTATAAACAAAATTGATGTAGGAGATATCATAGTGTGAACCCCTCCCCTTTTATAATGGGGAGGTGATGGACTTTCCAAAAATTGCAAAAAGAGGGAGGAGGGATGAGCAAAAGGGGAGGATCAGTTAAAAAGAGTGGGGATGGTTGCTAAAGAAGAAGTGTTGCAGTGTTATGCTCGTGCTAGAGTATATCTTGGTCATAAGACAATCACCTGCTTAGTGTTATGATAATATGGTATAATTTATCATTTTTCTAGTTCTTGCATGAAATGCGCTAAGAATAGTTCTAAATTGCGTCTTAAATGCCTTTATTACATTGTTCCTTGACCAGCGCTAGCACTCAAACTCGCGTCTCGTACGGCCATTCGCGTCTCACGGCACGTCAGCGTGTCCCGCATTTCAATAGCAGTTCCATGATCTATTGTTCACATATTGTTTTCGTGAGACGCGAGGAGATCTGATGGAAAGTAATCCCTGTCGAAGGTATGGCGATGTGGTTTGATGAGACGCGAAAAAATTATCGTGAAGGCGGTGAGGCGTGAGGAGATCTGAGAAGACATTTGTAGATGTGATTAGTATTTGAGCAATTACTGTAACTAGTCCTCTGTCAGATAGAGTTATTTGCCTGTGCATATATAAGCGTGTTCGATAATGTATCTGCCGTACCCTGCGAATTCTGTAAGGCATTTAGCGCAGCTAGTGTTCTCTGACAATGTATCGCGATTTTAGATAGAAATTGTAATGCTCGGTAGACATGTCTGGCACTGCACTAAAATCTGAAATTCAACCCTTTCGTTGACTCATGGTTACATCCATGGTTGACTTGATTCCGGTGTTGTTGTTTTTTTCATTCAAAACATTTCCTTGCCTTTTCTTCAAGAGTGATGATGTGCTAATCAAATTATGTTACGAACAGTTTTTTGTTCAAATGATTTCATTCGAGCATTTTACAGGGAAAATTCTTTCCCTACTCGTTTTTCGTTCTTTTTTTTGTAGGAACGTACGTCCTTGTAAATTTTAATCCTATGTAATACTGCAGGTAATACTGTATTCTTCAGGAAAACCTTTGCTTAGTATCAAAATTGCATGTATGAATGTCTGAAACAGGTTGCATGATGTGCGCATTAATATGTGGCGGTCGACGTGCACACTCCACGATAAAGCGCGCGAGGGGGGGTGCCAAAATTTTAAAAGGGAGGGATGCCAAAAAGGGGGGATTAACCAAGAAAGGCGGGATTCACCCCTCTGCACACTATGGGTATTTTATATCATTGATGAAGACGATGAAGTTGACGAGGGTATTGGTTTATTGTGAACAATTCAAGAGATGATACAGATAGATAACCCACACAAATAAGCCCCCTCCATCAGGGTGGCAGTGCTTCAACTCTTAACCGAAGGGCTATGGTGGAGCTGCATCATTTGGTTAGCAGTTATGCATGTAGCAGTGCACTTGATAGTACAGTGAACGTGCGAGCTTCACTTTAATTTAGTTCCCACCACCATACCATGCCAATATATTCACATAGATAAATGTTGCTAATATAGGTGTACGATTTTTGTTAACAGCGTACGAACGAGCATTATCTGAAGCTACAGATGAGGATGATCGCAAGCATGTACTGGTTGCATTGGCAATGATTGCATATGCTACAAAGGACTTCGAGGGTGCCAAGTCCTATTTGTTCAAATGGTAAGTCATGAAAGTTTGTTGTTTCATGATAGCCTGTTTGTATGCTAGTCACTGTAGACATGGCAATGTGTTTCATGAATGAGGGTTATAGCCGTAATTCGGTGAACAGGTACTTGTAACTTGCTATATGTGTCTGTTGCTTGTGATAATAGATTGTAGTTCTAGTGTACCCCTTTTTCATGCACTGCAACACTCAGATTGATCATGACCACACTATTGTGCATAGTTCGAAGATAGGAATTAACCTGAATAATGATTTTGCAGCGCAATTCAGAGTGGTAAAAAAGGTGACAAACCTATTTATGGAGAACTCTTTACTTTGTTCTGGATAAGCAGAGGTTCAGCAGCACAATATGCAGAGCTATCTCACGTAATCATATAATTGTTTCCTAGTAATGGAGTGTATAGCCTGTTTCCAGACCAGCAGCCTGCATTCCTCCATTCGCCCATGATCTATTACCTCGGTCTGCTCACTATAAGTTCCATGCCTTGCCACTAGCAACATTCTGATAACGAATGTAGTGTGCGTGTGCATAGCAGTGTTGTAGCATAGTGGCTTCCTTGGTGCCTGTGAAACCCAGAAATCTCCCCCTAGTGTTTCTGGCAACCAAAATCATCAATCTGGCTACCCAGGCACCCACATGCAACACTGGCACTTTTTCACTGTGACATGAGGAGAAGATCTTCAAATTCAGGCTACCGTTTTGATTTTCTTCTTCTAGTACTGCTTCTGGAGGCAGCAATGTGCATGGGCTTCTTGCTCTAGCATCGTTTGCTATTTTGCATGGAGATGGACCTCTCGCTGTTGCTTCTCTCACTGAACTACTTAATATGATGCAATCTGCAGGTATACTTCTGTTCATACTTGATATTAAAAAGTTTCTTTTTGTTTGTTTGTTTTTTGCTCTCACTTTCTTTAGCGGATATTGATTCTGGTTTTGTCTATAAGTAAAAGTCTTTTCTTTGCTATCTTGAATCTAGAGTCAGAAATCAAACCTGATGCAGAAAATCCTCGTGAAACCTGCTGTGGTTAAGGGTGGTCTTACTTCTATAGGAGTTACTTCACCCTTGCTGAAATTTTGCCTAAATTTAAGCATTGGCACTAAGTAACTAATTGCTTAAGAAATGGCACACTAATGGTATATTTAGTGTATATTCCCTTTGGCGATCAAAACGGTTGCTACTTTCACTGTATTCTTTTCTTGTACTGTGCACCTGTAGACATTTTAGAAATGAAAACAAGTTGTTGAGCCCGAATTGCTAATAATATGATGATCCAGGTTCGAAATGTTTTCTCTTTGTAGATGTATGAACCACATTACAGCAGTTTTGTCCTCAAACAAAGTTATTTTGGTTAAATTTTAGTTAATTGAGATGCTTTTATGCTGTTCTTGTAGCTCACTCAGCCTTAACTTTTGTTTGACCCTCTTGTTCTCAGTCCTCTTTTTAAAGTTCTGTGCTGTCACCATTCCATGGTATTTTTTTTTCAGATATTTCTCGCCAATTAGTCGTCAAATCAGCCATGCTTATATCATCGTTCTATAGGATGCAGGTAACAATTTGAATTCGGTTGACGAAGTGAAGGCCCTCTCGAATTGTAGATTCGTGCTCTACTCATCGCGTCACTATCACTCAGTGCTAGGTTTTACTGAATCCCTACCCGCCTTAGGGATTTCGTGCTTACCACTGGTAGCTGGTGGGATCTCTACCTTGTGTGCACATCATGACCACACAACCGCTGAGCCATTCCAGAGCCCTAAAAGTTAAGGTGGATATTGGTTGGTCATTCCTCTGAGCGCAGCTACTAAAGGCTAAGACGGGTAGACGTTCAGTAAAACCTAGCACTGAGTGATCTTGAAGTGACGAGCATAATGATGACTTGAGACTCAATGGGAATATGTTGCCACCATATGCTTTCAAAGTAGTAGACTGCTACTATAATTCTTAGAATCGTCTATCGCTCTACAATATCCAACAACCATTGAGAAACTTGAAATAGATAATTCTAATCAATCATTCTTGCTTATCTGACAAATTCTTGACTTCGATAGTTTGTCATCAAGAATTCGATTTTGTGAAGAATACTTTTAGCTGCCCTGGTTTACGGAAGACAGGTTTTAGGAACTTACAAACACCGTTCATTCTGTCTTTGCAATGATCAGTAGAGCTCTGATATTAATCAGCTGAATGATTTTTCAATCCCTTGTTGGCCCTATTAACCCCGACCTTTATTCTACTTTTTTGGAGTAAACCCTATGTCAAACGCTTATAGCAAAACACCTAACATGCCTTATCATGCTGGTAGGCAAAAGTTGGTGCGATTTAGGACCATCGTAAATAGGGTCAACAATGCTCCACGAAAGACTTAAGGCTGATAGCCTTCCAGTATGGAGGGTTGCGTTTATTTTACTAAGCTGTTTTTCGTTTGAAAGTGATGCTAAAATTAGTCATTATTTGAGAATCTTTCCCTGCTCATCATCTGTTGATAGAGGAAACTTACTATCAAAGGGTGATTGAAATATTCCTTGATACTCTTTATATATATCACACTCCTACTTTTGTGAGATCCAGTATCATTTATCATGACGTTTTGTTTGCCGGTGTTAGTTTGCTTTCCGACTGAACTGAGCGTTTCATTTGCGTTTTAGTTTGTGATAGGTATATCATTTTTATGCATTATTAGTTTACAAATGGTGTACGTGGGAACATTCTTGACCATTGCTAGCACTGTGGAAAGTAATTTCCTGCGGTAATCAAGAACAGAGGTCAATATTCAGTGGGGGTTGGGTGGCACTTGCTGTTTCAGTGAAAGCTATTGCATTTTCGATCAGATCAGAAAATCAATCATCACCACACAATTTATATTTCTCCAGGGACAAGCTGTTGAAGCCAGGAAAAGTCTCAGTCGATGCATCTTGCGGTATGTCATGGTGTTTAGTCATAAGTGTAATTGACCTCCATTGCTATTTTCCTACCTTTGCTATGCATCGCCTTTATGTGTAGTACTAAGTTTTATTTGAGTGCTCTATGCTCTTGCTTTCTTGGTGCCAACATTTTTGAATTGATACTTGACTTGAACAAGTAGTATTAATCTGGTGTAAGAATGAGTTGATTAACAAGCTTTTTGCAATTGGCCATTTTGTTGCGTGTTCATCGGTTATTTTATTTTGGTATAACTAGCCAACCGTGAACTGCATTGTGAGGTAAAAGGTCTTTGGCTTACTTAAAATTGTTCCCTTTTTATTAGGCATCTTAAATCAAGCTATTTTTTATGAGCTCCATTGGAATATAAGTGAATATTTGCAGTTGCTGATTTGCATACCAGGATTTTTACATAGAACAATGTTTTTGCCATGCCTTCTTTCGTGGTACGATTTCGGAAGATAAAGTGTCTAGTTTTTAATTGCATCCTTAAAGCCTTTTCTGTCACTAAATTGTATGCATTAATGCTAAGTCTAGTGATTGATCCGACAAAGTGTGTTTTTTTCGATAAATGAATTTCACCCTCTCCTCCTCCTATTGAAGTTTCTGACCTAAAACTTAGTTGATGTCTGAAGTACCCATTCTGAACGTTGCGAAAACAATTATAGTTTTACTCCAAAAAAAAGTTCTTACAAAAATTACAATACTTTGGTCAATTTGACTTTTAAAGATTGAGTCTGATTTTCTCTCAACTTCAATAGTTTTAATGAAGCTTTTCAGAGCGACATTTTCAATTTGCGTGAAAAAGGTTTTTATAGATTTTCTTAGAACAGTGATAAGAATGGTATTACTTTTAGGGCAGAAACTTTCGCGAGCAGAATCTTAAGCATTTCAAAAAGAAAAACGAAATTTGTGGAATAAACTTTTGCGTTCTGAAGCTGTTGGAACAAACTTCGCAGAAAAAATTTTCGCGAATTGAACAAAAAGTATATTTTCGTGTGAAAAAATTTTGCGAATTAGCACAAACGATATTTTCTTAAATTATTACAATTCTTCAAGTATTCAAAAGTAGAAAAAAAAAGAATTAATTTCCTCAACTTCCCCTGAGTATCAGTTTCCTCGTTGGTTTCTCCATTTGTATCAAAGTACCATTGAATATGAATTTGCTTGAAAAAAAAGATTTTCTTGGGTGAAAAAACTTTCGCGTTTATGAAATCATCTATAATTTCGCGTGAAAAAGCTTTCGCGTGTTGCTGTTTTAACATTTTCAAAGGCAAAAACGTTCGCGAAAGTGTGAAAAACGTGAAAGTTTCTGCCCACAAAAGTAAGAGGCATTTTGAATTTTTTTGCACACTTTGTATTGTTTTTTGGGACTCTTAGTACAGAGCACAGTTTTATGGAAATTGTAGGGTATGGAGGACGGTATGCATTCCACACCCCACTCCCACATCCTCCCCTGTTGACTCCTGTGAAAGTGATGTAGCTCTCAAGAAATTTGTTGGCGATATGTATGAACATTTGCATGTCAAAGGTGATCGTTACAGATGAGTTAGATTATCTGTATTATGATATTAACTGGTACTCTTGTGTCCATGAGGAAAAATCCCTCAGAATTAAGTACTACTGCAGGCAGCCTCTGTTTTTCAATTTTAGTAGTTCCTTTACTCGCATGATAACATCTTTGTTTGCAAATGAGGTGAGTATTCCAGCCGTTTCGTTGATTTAGCTTCCTCCTGCCAACACTGAAGAGGTTAGTGTCATACTTCTTCAGAGTGTGGTACTCTGTACTCCTTATTGCTTCTCGTTGTGTCTCCCATTATGCTCAGGTGTTTTGTTACCTCTAAATCATAGAGATTAATGTGAAAGTTGTCTTAAATGAAGAATTTATGAAGTTGTGAGAACGTTTTGCAAAGATGCAGCCATCCAGGATGCTCAAAAAATTCTGTACATGAAAAGCATTCATGATGTAGATTTCACTCATGACCCCTCACCCCCCCCCACCCCCACCTGCCTGCCCCAATACCCTGTATGATTACCATGCATCTCTGCGAATCCAATTCAGGGTTATTCTGCTTAGGTAGCCAAGTTCTTTAGCAGGGTAAGGCTTGTAGAGTTTTAATTTCTATTTGTTCTTGTAGATATCCGTCTGATTCTAATTTATGGAGATTCATGAGTCATTTGATTATGAGTAAAGTACCTGTCAATTCTCAGGTAAAAATCTAGTCATCCCTTCTAGAAACTGATGATTTGTGAATTTTCATAAGCTTTAACTTCGAAATTGATTTCGCTTCTGTTATGGATGAATCTTTCGTCAACTTATTATTTTTTTAGTGTTTTTTTCCGCATTAATCGTTTCGTTGATCTACCCGTATTGGAATCTTTTCAAGCAATCATTTGCGCCCTCCTCTTTACACGCCTGAATTGCACCAGCCAATATTGATTTTGGTAGCTTTGATATTGGCAGCTTTAACTGAGCTGTGTTGCTCCATAGTCGATCCTGTGCATAACGGTAGTGTTTTGTTGTGTGTTGGGGAAGCTGCAGAAAATGTGGATTTCAATGCCATGATCAAAGGTTTGTGGCATTTATGTGGCCTAATTGCTAAGAACTAATCAAATTGGATCTCGCTCAGCGATAGTCGATGTTCATTATAAACGCAAAACTTGACCCCAAATAATATAGCTAAATATTCTGTAGGGTAAAGATTTTGGCAAAGAATGATCATTTTTTTTTTGCTGATGCTCTATGTTCTATGCTACTGCATTTAACCGATGAACAAATATGATGTGCCTGTGTGGATTGAAAAAGCAGCATGTCATTTAGTAACTGCCCTACTTTATATGCGCAGATGTGCTGTGGGGCTTCTTTCCTTATCGGCCACTTGTGCGTCAAAACTATAATGATATCAGTCCTTGTCCAGAAAATTTTAAGGGCAAGCAAAATCTTGCATGAGCAAGTTTCAACTAACGCCCGATCACACGTTATGCATGAATTTGGCATGTGCTACATTGCTGTAGAAACGTTTAAGGTAGAGCAGAGTGTTCCTTATTCTTTTTTTTAAGCAGAGTTGTTCAACTTATCCTCCTTCTTTTCGAGCAGAGCTGTTGAATTTACTCTCTAAATGCAGGGAGGGGGCGGGGGGTGTATCCAAGCTACTTTGTTGCTGAAGAGTGAGAACCCTAAGGATGTAGTTATGGTCCTAACACATGGCTTTCACCAAAAACAAGCAAAGCCTAAGGATTTCTTACAAAAGAGCCCAAGGAGATGCTGTGGGACGTCAGTGTTGCTTTGCCGTTTCTGCAGGAACCTCAGAATTTCTGCTTCTGTGCTAGTATGCTTGATTCAAATTAGATTTCAAGGAACCAATTTTCGTAAATTTTTCAGCACTTGCCGTGTAGCCCTCTCAAACTTTCAAATATATGCATGCTTCAATGTCCTTCTGATAATGTAAACCTCTAGTTTACAATTTCTCACAATGAAATATATTCTGGTAGGTTTTTTTTCTTTCCTGATTGTTGTTTTGTCTGACTGCAGATGCCACTTGTAATGTCAGAGAAAATGAACAAAAAAATAATCTGGTTTGAGTCACCCATGCTGCATATCGACTCCTATGCCATATCATTCAATCTTTCTTCGGAGTGCACTAGCCCACTGTAAAACAAAGTACGATCAGGTTGGTAGGCGAATCCGTCACTAGAGCACAATTGTTAGCAACCCTAGCTTTGGCCTTAGAGCTAATGAGATAGTGAGATTGTCTTTCTGAAGGCACAGTATTTTTTCACCTGGTAACAGGTATTTAATACCTCACCAATGACGCATTAAAGTGAAATGGGCCTGCTAATCAAGGTGCATGGCAAATAGTCGTTGTGCCAAGAGTAATGGCACATGGGCATAAGCAGGTACACAAACAGAATGTAACTCTGCCATCACTAAATATATTATATGTAAAATCAATCACTCATAGATTTGGTGAAGTCCTAATGTGGTAAAAACTTTAATACTTGATACTCAATGGCAATGAACGAAAACCTTGGCTCTCTGTGTTCTCAACGAAGAAGGGTTGGTACAAAACCAACATTTATAGTTTAACCCTAAAGACATCTGCCATTTCCCTGTCGACACAAGCAATAGTGACTGTACTTGCAGCATGTGTTAGCAATTCTTTTTGTATGGTTCTTCTTGGAAAAGATTGTTGAAATGTCTTCCTTTCCGGGCAAGTGCGATTGCACATTGTGAATAGTGGATGGCTTGTGTGATATTTCGCTCTTGTAGAGAGGTTTGCATGTTTATAGGCAAGCGCACATGTGATTGCGCGTGTCTCTGGACAAGAACTGAAAATGCTTGTCTTTTTGCTCCACTTCTAATTGCATTTTGGAAGTATTAGTTGGAACCTTTTACGTGATGTGCTCTTTCATTAGTCCTTCAAATGTTGGAAGGAGGCCGAGCAGGCCAGAACTTTTTAAACTTTTGTTCAGTAAATTAAGAAGGGCATGCATAATATGCGATGATGCTGGAACGTGGCGGCTTCTACTTAAATTTTTGGTGCAGTTCAGAGATACAAAATAGAAATTGTAATGTGATACTAATTGTAGATATTTGACATATATGTCAGGTATCAGTACAAAACATTTACACTTCTCAGTCTTTATGGAACGAAATGTCAATGCACTAGTCAAGAATAAGTATTTTACGATTGATGCTACATAATGCTTTTATGTAATTTGATGAGATCTAGTGGCCTGAATCCAAATTTTGGAAAAATTATGCTATGCGTAATCAATGATACTTCTGAATTTCTTATGTAATATAGGAAAATTCATTACTTAGCCCAAAGTGATGCATAATGAAGTTATTTCTGACTGCATCAAGTTTCAAAGCAAACTATTAATTTGCACTTACAGATTTTAATGTGGACTGGCCGACCAGGCCCCCTCTCTGCCCGTTGAAAAAGCCCAACCTTTGTGGAGTTTAACATTGAGATATTCTGCGTATGGTTAAAATTCTGGGTTCAGCGCTGAGTTAGTGGCATGCATCTGCGTTGTGTTTGTATTATTTCACTGCAGAGAAAAGATATCTTCTCTGTTTAAAGTAGGTTTTTACCCACCAGCCTCTCTTTGAACCCTCTGTTAAGGATGCTATTACCGAATCACTGTGTTTTTTGGTTTTCAGTACATCGTTCGACTATTATAATGTAGGTTGTACCCACCCACCCCCCTCCCCTTTATGTTAGGTGGGTGCGCGCTTGGTCTCCCGGTGTGTGGGGGGGGGGTGCAAAGAGCATAAACTTAGAGGGACTACTATTGCCCAGGAGGGGTTGAAAATTTTAGTGTGGCTTGTGAGGTTTTGCTATTCTGATTCTTATAACCACCAAACAGTCAAAAATGTAATCATGAAATGGGCTATCATTAGATTGGGCAAACATATTTCTCTAGTTAACGTTACCAACAACAACAAAGTTCCCGCCATTCTGCTAGAGAATGTTCCAGACGTTTGCCTTTGGCTAGGCAAGGAAAGGGCATTTATATACTTTCAAGCTATTTTGACCAATGTGGGCATGGCAAGGGGAGGCACATAGAAGGTATTTGCAGAGGTAGAGCTTTGCAATATGGGGTCAGGGGTTGTCGAGATGTTTGGGCTTGGCAGATATCTGATTCTCAGGTGGCTTCCCTTAGGAAGAGGGAAATAGCGAAATTTAGGGGTTCGATACCCTGTTTTTCATTATCTTCTACATACACCTACCAGATGGTAGTTTTATTTGCTTGTGTTTACTTCCGTTTAAGAGAATTAGAATATTCCTATAAATAGGGAGTCAGTTTATTTGATACGTTATCGTTCATTTATTTTCTCGTTCAGCTCCTATCTTTATGCATGTCAAGATGTATGATGCTATCCTCAGATCAAGTAAGTCAAGTAATGAAATATGTTACTATGAATATGGAAAATAGCAACTTTTCACGTATTTGAAATTTTTGATGAGAACACTTTCTTTTGCTCTCAGCCATTCTAAAAAGATGTGAATAGAGCTTTTTCTTTATGTTATTACTTTGTATCTCAGAGAATCAGAGATGCTGGGGCATGGGCCTCGAAACGTAATTAAAAGTGGGGGGGGGGGGGGGGCGGGGGGCCAAAGGTTACCG